>JANZXP010000008.1:30169711-30185345 GCA_027576715.1 Erythroxylum flavicans
AAAGGGCCCAAATGGCTATTGAAATTACTGACGATTGTATTGTGTTGATTGAACATGGTTATGGATTTCTGCACTTTGTGATTATGGTTTAAAATAAAGAAAAATTTTATACCGATTTCTGAGTAATTGAGTGCTCTAGCACACCACCCTCGCGAGGCACGAGCTCGGACATGACCCATCAATGTCGGGTTCGGGTCTCGCGGGAGTGGGGTGCTACACCTCTTCATGTTGATGACAACACTATTTAATATTTTTCTCTCTACTCTTGTCAACATACTCATAGATACTTCAACACCAAAAAAATCCTTAACATAAAATCTGATATCATTATTCTTCAAAATTGGCTCCTTTTTAAGATTATCCATCAAAAAGTCAGATAAGATGATGGTATTCATCGTAGGATTTATATAAACCCTATTGCAGTCATGGGTGTCCCTAAATTTCCTAACTTGAAAAGACTGCAACTTCCTATCAAATGCTCCATATCTATACCAAGGATAGTTCTCTGTCTTACATTTACCTTTGACAAAGTTGGGCTTATTTTTGCTAAATATGATAGCTCTCTTTATTTTGAGGGACAATAAATTAACTGCACGCTTAAATTACAAATGATTAAAAAATCATCCTTAATTCAATGTAAGGCTTAACAACATTTTCATCATAAACAGGATATTTTCTTTCTCTTAGTCGCATCATCTACCATATCATCTATATCACTAACAAGTTTCCCATAGTCATCACTATTATAATATTTTAAAAAACTACCTCATCTTTATCATTTTCATCATCTACATCACCTGCATCATCTTCATGGTCTCCATCATTTTCATCATCTTCATCTCCTTTAAATCCTCTTCAGCTAAACTCAGCTCCTTCCTGTTCACCTTTTGGATTCCTAAACTTAACTCTGAAATCATCTCCACCATCTCTATTATTTTCTTTATCTATATCATCTATATCATTAACACATTCATCTACGTTATCCTCCATATTTGCATCATCTCCAGGATATCCATCATCAACATTTGAGACACCATCTAAAGTTTCTACATTCTCTACGTTTTCATCAGTATTATCTACATTACCTCCAAACCTTACATTATTAACATTTTGACCCTAATCTTTAACTATGTTATCCTAATTAACGTTTTCTACATTTTCATCATCAAATCCATTATCTTTAATACATTATTAACATCCTGACCATTATCTTCCACTATATTATCCTGATTAAGCTCATTAGGTTCATCCTCAATCATTTCAACAAGGATATCTACACCATTTTCAGTATACATATCAATAGCACTAGTAAACATCATTTCACTAATCATCTTCTACAACCTTCAAACCATTAGATAGTTGAAAATCAGGCCTAAGATAAAAAATCTTATGCACATTCTTACATACATCAACCAGTTCAAAGTAGTTGACTAAGTCAGGATCAAATTCTATTTCATCCACAAATCCACCCTCATACCTAAGATTATCACCCACATTAACCAAATATCCCATGTGATGAAACCTTAAAATTACCTCATTGAATGCCATTCTACCAAACTGTATTGACCTCATCAAATGCTTGTAGCTCCCTCGCCTACTTCAGCAAGAATATTTGATATCACCCTAATGAACCTACTAATGTCAGCCCACTCCTAAATGAAACAACAATAGTGTCATATACAAATTTAGATATCGAAGAAATACTAAGGCATAGTGTTAATACAAAAATATACTAGTGAATGTATCACTAGAAAAGAGAACTAATAATCACTAAGACTTGTCTCTATATGATCATATTACATAAAGTTAGTGATGATGGAGAACATGCCACAATTTGGTTAAACATACAATAGTCAAGAGTCAAGATTAAAAACCTGCAAATCCTTCAGCTTTACTCCAACTGTAACTGAATCCAAAAAATTTTTCTTTGTAAGCAACAGACTCAATTGCACGACCACATCTTTAATTAACCAACCCTGGGAAAATAAAGAGACAAAGTCAGAATGGCAAAATGCAAACCCTAAAGTCAAAGTGAGAAATTAAAACATAGCACATGATGCATAACAGATTCATAATAAATTCATCAAGTGACTAATTCATTGCAAACATATGGTTTTAAATGCCTTATGGAACAGTTTCATAAAGGTGTGGAAGTCTTCTATAAAAAGTTCAGGTAAGGCTATTACAAACTAAAATAAAAAAGAATGTTTAAGATAGCATGAGGTTTTTTGGAACTCATTGGTCTTTCTACTTAAATTGTATCCATAACTACAATAGGAGAATTTTGGTAGCCTATAACATAGCTTAGGTGCAAATCTCTAACTTAATTATAGCTGATCAAATTTTTCATACACTTTTAATGTGGATTGGATGTCAAAACATTTTATGATTTCAATTTTATATGCATCCAAAATTGGTTTTCATAGGTTAAATTTGTGGGAAATTTTAAGAGGTATATATGGAACATTAAAAAGCGCTAGAATCATCATAGGAGATATGAACAGTATAGAAAACTCTCTTAAAGTAGAAGGTATGAAGGAGAATTAAAAGATTGTAGACAAAGATTTGAAACAATTGGTCAATTAGAATGAAGTTCTTGATTTGGGATTTCTATGTACACTTTACACTTGAAAAAAGAAATATTAAGGAGATTGGTTTGTCTAGAAAAGGCTTAATAAGGCTCTTATAAAAGGAGAATAGTTAAGGCAATTCCCTAATTCCTATGCTTTCTTAGGATCTTCACTATGTTTAGATCATTTAATGTTGGAAATACAAAATAAAAGGCTACAAGGCTTTCTAGTTAGTGAGAAATCTGTAGGGAGTTAGAGAATGTAAAAAAGAAGCCCAAAAGAGGAACTATTATGACATAACATTAATGCTTCAAAAAGGCAAAAATTACTCCTAAAACTCATATTAAGAGGTATAAAAACCATCACAATCCAGAGCTAAGGGAATTGGAGAATAAAGATCTGAGTGATTATCAAACTGCTCTATTAAGACACAACTAGGGAATTAGAGACTAAAGATCTGAGTGATTATCAAGCTGCTCTATCAAGACACAACTTCATACTGAGGTAAAGGGAAAAGGTAGATTGGCTTAAAGAGGGGGACTATAATTCAAAATTATCCATAATGCTATCTTTACTAAGAGGAATAGAGACAAATTGTATCTTTTAATAATGGTAAGGGCAATATATACAAGGAAAAAGAGAAAATATAAGAGATTGTGATAACTCATGATACTCAAAAGTAGAGCTAGGAACTATCATTTAAAACTATATAGGACAATAAATGAATTTGAAGCTCACAAGTCCTTCCACTAAAAAGGAGGTAAAAGGTGCATTATTTAGATTGAATCCCAACAAGTCTCATATTCCAAATGGATTTAATGCCCATTTCTTCCAATCTACTAGGCATATTATTCAGAAACTACTACTGGAGATAGTGCTAGAATCCTATGCAAGTAGAAATATAAAGGAACTTAATATATCACACTTTTTTTAATCCCTAAAATTAAAAATCTAGATTCTATGAATGTTAATGCACAAAAGAGCAAAATAATAAGTAGATCAAAAGTACTTGGCAACTGCTAGAGAGAACATTTACACTGAAGGACTGGAAGGTGGATCGATAAAAGGGATTGGAGTGATTAATAGTGATGATGCATGAAGGAGGAAAGATAAACCCTTGGTCGATAGTGATGATGATCGACTGTAATGATGCAGACAACCCCTTTTCCTAAATTTTCGAGGGAGAGAGGATGAATTTGGGGATTAGAAGTAAATTTAGGGTTCCAAAAATGATTTTCTTTTTTTCTTTTATGAAAATCCGCATAAGCCATATGTTTTTTTTACATGACATCTTAAATCCATCAGGCCTCTCCAAACAAACATTTTATATATATAATCGACACATGTATGACACTTCCAAATTTCCTTCCAAAATAGCCTAACATTGAGCAGACTAGATAACGTTTGGACCTTAATTGAGCAAGTTAAAATGTTTGGTCCTAAATTAATCAAATCCTAAAAAATTTTGGCTCAAATTTAGGCATTTAGCCTAAATTAGTATCTTGGTGAATGGAGAATGAAGCCTAATCAAAGGGGTTATAAGAATCAAGTTTAATGATCCTCTGTCCCTTACCTTTTCTCTTTAGCTAAGGAATTGTTTAATAAGTTGGTAAGTAAAGTAGTAAAGAGAAATGATTCCTTTAAGTTTCATGTCAGATGCAAGAAGTTAGGTATTCTCAATTTGAATTTTACTAATTGATTTGTTTTTATTTTTAAAGGTTGACAGTAGCTCAATGTCCTCCCTTATCACTACTTTAAAGATTTGTAAGAAGTTATTTAGTTTAAGCATTAACAAAGATAAAGCGTGCTATGTATATCTCAACAGGTGCTATCAATTAAACTGTATGGTTGTCAGTTATCATTAAATTCAAATTACTTCATTTACTAGCGAATTATCTTGGTGTGACAATCTCTTCAATCAAGCTGAGATATGCTAAGTTTAAACCTCCTAATTGATAAGATCCTAACTAGGATTAACAATTAGAAATTTAGGGCGTTATTTCTTATAGATAGAGCTCAATTAATTAACTTTGTCCTCAGTTATGTTAGTGTTTATTGGGCTTCCCATATGGTTTTCCCTCAAGTCATCATTAAATAATTGATAGAATCCTCAAAAGATTCTTATTTTTATGATACAAGTTAAATGATTCCAAAGCTAAAGTCAAATAGGTTGATGTATACCAATTAAGGAAGCAGGATGGTTTCGGCATCTTTTCATCCAAACTAACAAATCATGTACAATTAACTAAAAGGGCTTGGAGATTAATCAAAGATAGGAAGGCCTTGTAGGTTAGGTGGATATATGCCTACTAAATTAAGGATTTTAGCTTTTGGAATTTCAGAATCCCTACCAATGCTTACTAAATCTTGAAGTTCATAAGCAAAGTAAGAGACAAGATAAGGCATGAATGCTTTAGTAATGTTGGTAATGGTGAGTACACTTCATTTTGGTTTGATAATTAGAATCTATATGGAGATTTAGTTGAAATTAGAGAGATGGCTCCTCTTAAAAGATAATTCATCATAATCTCATATAGCTTAGGCCTTGTCATTGATTAATTTTAGATCAAGATCCCTTCCAACTCAAGTGTGATCTCCTTATTAATTAACTTCAGATTGTAGAGGGATCCTGAGGATAAAGTTATTTGGAAATTATCAACTTTTGGGAATTATATGAGTGCATCATATAGGTCCTTATACAAGGAAACTAATCCATATGTAATTTGGCAAAGGATGGTCTGAAGCAAGGATCACTTCCCTGAAGCTATATACACTTTATGGTTAGCAGTTTAACATAAGCTGCCCACCTTGGATAAGTTAGGCAAATTTTTATACATTCCTAGCTGGTGCATTCTACTTAAAAGGGAGCTAAAAACTCATGACCATTTGTTATTTTAATGCAATAACACCAATAAAGCTTAGAGGAGATTGTTATGACTATACAACTCTCGAAAATCCCCCAATAGTTGGAATGACATTTCACTATCTTATCTTATTACAAGTGTTTAGGATGAGAGAAATGAATGAGTTTTCTCTAATCAATTCCTAAATGAGGAAGAGTTCTTCAACTTACTAAGTGAAAAAGTTAGAATACACCTTTGCTTATTCATGTTAAAACAAAGAATCAACTCAAATATCATCTCCAATTAAAAGATTGCATAGAACAACTTCGCTAGTTATTCAATATCGTATAACAATTGTTTAAGTTGCAGGGTATAGCCAGTAAGAATTTGTCATTGTTTCTTAGCTTAGTCTTTAGTGACTTTTGTACACCCACCTCCTTTCAAGGAATAATACGTATTTTCATTCTTCAAAAAAGAAATAGACAACTTATTAGGCATTTCCCATCACACGATTTTACATTCCATAATTTTTAATACTAAGAAAATAATTTAATATGAAAAGTTAATTAAACAGTAAGATAAGGAATTAGGTCTAATATCAACACATATTAGATTGGAATTATTTCCATATATAATTTTAGGAGTTAGAAGAGGACTTATTCCACTTAATTTTCTATACTGTTTTATTTTTATAAAAAGAATTTCACACTCATATAAGAATTCTCAATTATATAATAGCTATTTAAATTGTTAATTGCATTAAAAATGATAATTTTTTGGAGAAGTAAAAGTGCGTCAATTAAGAAACTTCCTGTTGAGCAAGTTTTATCCAATGTAAAACTCCCAATATCTGTAAGCATCCAGATCGTAACTTGTAGTATTAAAGGTGTCGATCCCATGAGGAAATAGTTAAAACTAAATGAACCTAACTTTGTCTAAGGAGATAAAAGATAATTAAAATAAAATAATAAAAAATTGAAAATAATTAAATAACGAATGAGCTACCACAAGCATGTGAGGAACATTAAAGATAAAGGATGAAGGATTCATTCTATTGTTATTTTGCTTCCGCTCCCTAACTGCTATTGATTCAATTATACGTTGAGTCAAGATCTTCTAAAGGATTGACTACTCTTTTTCAAGACCTACTCAATTAACCCTAATTGATTACGAAATTCTACATTTTGTAACCTCTCAGTTCACAAAATCTACCTAACATTTTCTACTAGTTCTTAAGTGATCTATTAAATAATTGGGTTTTCACATAAGATCTCTCTTTGTATGATTACCAATTTGATATTTGTGAGACTTATTAGGTCACTAACTCTCATTACCTAACCTAATTGGATTACTTTTAACTCACTCTCTCGATTAATTATTGAAGTATTAGCATACCCAAACATTACAACACTAGAAAATTGAATTAAAATTAACAATAATCAAGTCGAAAAAACTCAAGAACAAATCCAAATCTGAAAATTAGAGCATCATAAACATGAATAACATATTTAAATCCAAGTTACACTTCAATTTTAATGAAATAAACAAAGGAAACAAAGAAAGAACTTGATTTGAACTTAAACTTGAAAGCAGGAATTTCTGGATTGCTCTTCTTGCTCCTCCTTACTCTCTCACTTTGGAAGAGGGTGGCTGCTCTTTTTTTAGTGTTTTATGTTCTTAAATAGTTCTTGAGGTTTTTAAGGTTCTTTCTAGGATTTACCCACTTAATTTCGTTTCAAAAATAGCCCTAAAATATTAAAATTATGAAAAGAGTCACATGCTGGAAAAGATGAAATTTGCTGAAATTATTGTTTGTGCTCTCTGTCACAATCATGGCAAGATAAGTCACAAATGTGACCTGCTTCCACACTTCCAATTATTCTCTTTTCTTCAATTTCCCATTTCCATACACTCAAACACACATCACAGACCTCTTGAAACATAAAATTAAGATCTAAATCATATCAAAACCATATAAATACTTAGAATGTAAACAAAAACTAATAATAACATAATTCTAAGCCTATATACATGATAACCATCTAAGAAATACTAAGAAGCATACTTAAACATCTATCAAAACATATTATAATTTACACCTATCACCTCCTTTGATTATTAATGATTCAAATTTTTGTAATTCCATTTCTATGTTAGAAGCTGGCTCCTTTTCAGTTCATATGTTCTTAAACTCATGAAAGGCAATGCCTTTCACATTAAAAAAAAAACTCTCTTTAATTTTTATAAGAAAATTTCTGCAAAAACTTCCAATTGTTGGACTTAAACATTCCATCTATTTGTAATCAACGTACTTAGTTTTTAGTTAATATCTTTAGCAAAAAAATAATTTTTTTATCTACTAAAAAACTTATATGATGATTTGTTTTTATGTTTCCAACCATTTTTTGAAATATCTAGAGTTCTTGTCTTTCTAAATCTTATAAATGTAGTAGAAAGTTATTTTGGAAGATTAAACCTAAGATGGGTACATCTTGGAATCTAAGGTAGAAAAATTTCTAGATATGTTTGTTCATAACAACTTATTCAGCAGCCTTATAGAAAAAATAACAAGACCTCCCTAATATCTTATTTGTAGTTTACAAAAAACATTTAAAAATTCTTTTAACGAATTTCTCTATATTCATAAGAAGGAGGAGATGAGCACGCTAATATATCTAAAGCCTATGTAAATTTTTCAAAATTAGTTAGAGCCTACCTACAAATGAAAGATTGTTAACATCCCAAATATCAAGTTTACTCTCAACTTATTGTAAGAGAGAGATATAGTCTTTATAAAAGGACCTTGAGGTAATCAAAGGGATACCAAAAATTTTTAGAGGAAGATTTCTAAGTTTAAATTAAGTGATTATTTTTGAAATTTTAATTAAATTAATAACTAATAAGCAAGTACAATGCAAATTAAAATATAGATAGGCTAACTAGCAATACAAGTTAAAGCCAACAGGAGTGGCCTAGTGAAATAATAAATACAACTATTAGATTACTACAACCTTAAACAAACAAAAGGGTACTGAGAGTTTGGATCTCCATCACAAAGCCATTTAAAACTTTTAAAGATTAGATTAAGTTCTCATTTGTAAGGATTGATTCTTATCAATTAGCAAAGCATTGGAAGAGAAAGTTGACAAGGTTAGGAGGCAAATTGAATATCCTTAAGGAAGCAAGGATGAAATCTTATTTTTAGGCCAACAGTGCATTTTGAACCTCAACTTTTAGACCAAAATACAAGTTGAACTCTAATGTTTCAAAGTATTCAATCAAAACCCTAACATTTCTAAAATGTGTAAAACAGACCCTAAGTGGATGAAAATTTTAATGGGGTTAACTTTCTATCTTTGTTTATTATTTTACACTCAAATAATGGGTCCCACCGCCACATGAAATTATAGGACCTACTATCTAAAATTAAAAATATAGTTAATTATATTTTAAACTATAATTAAAAATTGACTCTCTATTAAGCTTTTTTGGTGACAGTTTCCAATGCAAGTTTTAGTTCTCTAATTTTCTTTGATGATTGATGGGTGTAGTTTAGACTATGTTTTAATAGGTGTTTAAGTGTGTTTATAGATGGATTTTAGATTATTGTTGCATGTATAGGCTTAGAATTATGTTAATGTGTGTGTTTATTTATTCTAAGTGTTTGTGGTTTAGAGTATATTTTTATTCATAATTATATATTTCTTGAGGTGTTTGATGTTTTTGTTAGTTTTGGAACTCAGATAGGTGAAGAACAAGAGATTTGGACATGCATGGAGCTGCATGGGCTAGGTCATAATCGTGACTTCCATGTCACGGTCATGATAGAATAGATTTACCCAGAGTCACTATTGTGACTCCATATGGACGATCATGAAAGTGAGTAAATTCACAGAGTCACGATGTGACTGCAGATGCATGATTATGATAGAGGTTTCCTAGGCACCACTTTTTCCATCTGTTTTAGGGTTTGGTGGCATTTTTGGAACGGAACAAAGGGCAGGAACCCTGGTTACACCCCAAGACCCTCTGGGATTATCAAAGAATGTGAAGAAACTCCAAATACATAGCAACCATCTTGTAAAATTGGATCAAGCAAGGGGGATTAAGAAGAACGTCGAAGATTTCAATATTTCCAAATCAAGTTTTTCTTTCTTTCATTTTATTATTTTCATTAAAATTGATGTGTAAACTAGATTTTAAGATGTTTTTTTACATTTATAAGTTTCTAAATTTCCATATTAGGGTTTATTCTTAAGTTGGTTTTTGACTTGATTATTATTGAATTCAATACAATATTCTGGTGTGGTGATAATTGTCTATGTCAATACTTTGACAAAAAATTAAGAAAGTGGGTCAAAAGTAATCATATTAGGTTGAGCAATGACATTTGGCAATTATCAAATCGATAATCATACAAAGAGAGATCTTGTGTGAGAACTCAATTATTCAATAGATTAATTTAGAACTTGTTGAACACGTGAGGAAGTTTTTATGAATCAAGAGTTTACAAAATTTGGAATTTTGTAATCAATTAGAGGTAATTGATTAGGTATTAAGGGAGAGTAATCAATCCCTTAGAAAATCTAGGATCCTCACCTAATTAAATCAATAGTGGTTAAGGGAACATAACACTGAAAGAATAAATTCTAAGCCTTTATCATTGATCATCCTTACATAGTTATGGTAGCTTAATTGTTAGTTGGTTATTTACTTAATTTTATTTGTTTGCTTTAATTTTTTATATATTTTCATTCAATTCATATTCCAATACCTTAGACAAAGTTAGGTTTACTTGGTTTTGACTATTTCCTCGTGGGATCGACACCTTCAATACTATAAGTTTACTATCTGTATACTTGCGGATATTGGCAGTTTTATTAGAGGTAAAACATGCTCAACAATGATATAGTAGGATCTCCAAAGAGGCAAAATTTAGAGCCCTTTACGTGTTCAAGTTTCAATCCCAACTCACTTAATTCTTCTCACTTCTCTTTTACTTTCAATCATTTTCCACCACAAGATTACCCATATAAGCTTGTGTTTAAAGTTGATTCCTTTTTGGATTTTTGAATTTGATGGAAAAGAAGTCACATGTGTTAACCAATTTCAAAAAAATATAGTAGATTGTTCATGATCAATTATGGAGATAGTGTTGAAGATGATAATGATAAAGATGATAGCTTTTACATAAAAAGATGTATGGAACTTCCAAAAAAGGAGATTGCGTGTACTAGTCTTAATCCTATGATGGGTTGTGTTATTTTCAAGGATGGAAAAATTCTTAGTCAAGGTTTACACCCTATAGATGGACAGTCTTACATATATCATTTTACACCATTCTCAACATATAAATGTTCCACACTAACCTCATAAAGCTTTTGAATCCTCCAACCAAGCCTTACTATAAACTCCAACATCTTATCTTTTTCTTTAATATAAATTAGCCCTAAACCTTTCCTTCAACCCGTAACTTGTACCACCACCATCAATACTACTAGGATTTGACATGTCCTTCACTTCCCTAAAGAGCTTATTATTTGTTATACTACCATCATTGCCCCTAGGAATATCCAATAATGTTAGAGGATAAGGTGGTGGTGGCATCAAGTTCTAGAAGTACCTAGTAAGAAGTGGCATATCATGCGGTTCTAAAAAGTTGTTTGAAGGATTTTGGCTAGTCAATATTTTAAATATAATTAATTACATTTTTTAATTTTAGATAGTGGGTCCTATAATGTTACATGATAGTGTGACCCATTATCTAAATAATAACAAATAATGCCATGTTAATGTTGACATGTCATTTAACTATCCAATTAACTAGCATATAAGAGGAAGGTTTAAGAAAAGTAACCCCTATATAAGCAAAGAAAAATATTAGTAACTATAGGATGAAGGATTAGAGATATGACACTAAGGCTCATTGTGTCTTAGTTCCCTCAAAGAGAGGCATCTACTATATAATTTTTTTAGGTCTCAAGTCCACTAACACCTGCCTTTTCTAATGATGAAAAGAGAATCCACTAGAAGGTTTGAAAAAATTACAAATATGAAAAGTTTTACTAAGACTCCATAACACTTTCTCATAAATCGTAAGATTTTGACATAAAATATTTAAAAACTACTAGAGTTTTTATACTTTTTTATCAATACACAAGAAAAATCAAACTACAAGTTTAAAGCTCTTCTCTCTTTTTTTCCAAATTTTGATCTTCATTTATTTTTATTGTGTATCTCTTTTCATATTTTGGCCCAAAATGGAATTCCTTTTAGATTTATTAATTGAATAAACATTTCTTACCTTTATCCAGTTTATTTTTTAAAGCATGACCATTAATAAGAGAATCCATCAATAAGATACAAAAGAACTTATACCTTAATCCAATTGATGAAGAGTTTAGAGACATGGAAAAGCTCTAATTATCTAAACTCAAGCCTTAAGTGCTCATAACTCACTGTTAAGGTAAAAATGTAAAATATATTATTCAAGAAAGGAGATAAGAACACCTCACATTCTCACAATATCATCCTAGCAAGGAGAAATAACAATAAAATATTATCATTATCGACCAAAAGGGGAATATATATTAGAAACAAGAGTAGATTATTAAGGAGTTACCCTTAAGTACTATGATAAAAATATTGATTAATATTAACAATGTTTGTTTTTTTGTGCAATTCATTAAAGATTTCATTTGAGATTAATCTCCACTGAGCATGCCAATGCTTTATGTCATCCTTTCAATAAAGTAAATATGAAGAATGCCTTATTTAGCTTAACTCACAAAAGACACTGAGACTAGATGAGAATAATGCTATATTCTTTCAAAAATCTTAGAACCTAGTAGGAAATCAAGTAACAAATGTCATACTATAGTTCTTTAAAAGAGGTAAAATACTGAAGGAAATCAACAAAATATTCTTATTTCTTATTCTTGAGGTTCCTAACCTGTTTATATTAAAGTTATTCCAATAAATATCTTATTGCATCACACTTTACAAAATAATATCTAAGATGTTGGCCTCAAAACCTAAAGCATCTCTAGAATCCAACATAAGACTAACTTAAGGAGCTTTTACAAAAGGCTGATCATTAGGGGATAACATACTCATCACACAAGAACTTTTTTAGGAACTATAATTAAAATATGATCGGGTTCTTTCAATATGTGTAAGTTTTAATTGATTAACCTCGATAATCTACAAGCACACGGGTCATTCATCTAGTACCTGAAGTGTCGATCCCACGAGGAGGGATAATCTAATCCTAAAATATAAGGCCAAAATAGAGCGCACAAATTCAAAGTGTAATGAAACTAAAACAAAAATTCAATTCAATCAATCACGAAAATATTAACAATTTAGCAGTTGCAACACACACTCAAGTATCAACCTAAGGAATTACCAATTGAGAGAAAGAGAATTTTACATATCTTTAACGCTAACCTAATCAATTATAAATTACTAGATTATTGGTTTTAGATGATCCTAAAGTTACTTACTCTCTCTCGAATTATAACCATTAACCCTAATTTATAAATCCTAATTAGATGATGGAAGTTGCAATTTCTTAATTAACAACCTATCCAAAACTCTAATTAGATCTGAAGTTTCCTAATAAACTATCGGAAACCTATGCAAGATCTCTCTTCGCATAATTTATCGATTTGATTTAATTCCTGTTCTATTAAATCACCTAACTCTCGTTAGCCCAATTTAATTATTTTTCACTTAATTCACCCTCTCAGTTTATTATTGAATTATGCACGTCCAAAATTACATCACAATAAATCCAAATAACAAATAAGGAATCAATTTTCACTAAATCAAAGATAAAACCCCGAAGGTGAGCTTAGAACATCATCAACATCCAAAAATCTTATCATCAACTATTATTCCAATTCTATACAATAATAAAACTGAAAATAGTAGGAAATACAAAATTGAACGGATGACGGCAGGCAGCAACGTCGGAAAACTCCTGATCCAAGAAGTACGTCGAGTCAGCTTCTTCTCCTCTTCTCTTCTCTATCTCTCAATAATTCTCTCTATGGTTTCTCTAAAAATGGCTGATGTAAAAGCTACCTTCTGCCTCTTTGTCTTATTATTTAAATACGTTTTGTATTCTGAGTAATCCTAGGGTTTTTTGGGGTCACTTTTTAATGTCTGCGCGTCTGCCTGACTTAAGCCACGATCGTGGGCCACATTCAAGTCTTCTGTTACAATTGTGGCAAGAAGGCCACGATCGTGGGCCATTTCTTAGGCTTATGTCACAATCGTGGCATGTGGGCCACGATCATGGGCCAACTCTAGTGCTTCTGTCACGATCGTGGCTTGTTGTGCCACGATCGTTGACCATTGTTTAGGCCTAAATGTCTCTGAAACTTCTTCGTTCTTCAATGTTGACCCTAAAACACTAACAAACACATCAAGGTACCTCAAAAATATAATATTTAAGTTCAAAGACTTGTACTAACCCATAAAACGCCTAAAACATAAATATTTAACTAACTAACACAATTCTAACCTAAACACATACTAAACGATTGAATTAACAATTAAATACATATCAAACTAAGCCCTAAAATACGATGTAATTTACACTTATTAACATCCCGACACTTAAACATTTGCTTGTCTTCAAGCAAACAAAACAAAAAACACACAAAATCACAAACCACACAATGCAATAATGAGACAATGGGTTGAACTTCATAAAATAAATTTAACTTTAAACACAATCATTCAAAGTTATTTCAAATCATTAACATGCAAAATCTGCATCTAGGGGCTCTGAACTAAACCTACATATTAATCAAAACCCAAAGTCAAGTTACTCACCCTTTTCAATTGTACACACACATTAATAATTCTTTTGTCATTCAAACTCTATAATTATTCCTAAGTACGTTTTCATAAAAAGTCAAGCTATTTACAAGTTTGTAGGTTTCATTAGAAAACATATTTTTTATTTACCTTTTATTTAAATTTTTAATGGACATGGATCTAGTCTTTTACTCGGAGGCAAACATGGGTGATGAATATCGATATAGTTACTCTACTAAGTTATGTTTTTATTAAGCTGCTTAGTTGGAATGTCATTATAGCCTTTGACACAGAGGCACATATTTTTGATGAGTGTTGATCTGAGCTACTTCACATTCTCAAGTGACTACTAGCTCTATTCATAACCCGAAGGCCAGCAGAATAGTTCTTTATTTAAAATTAACCAATAATTTTTTATTTTTATTTTATTTATTGCCTACCTTGTTGTTTAAGCTACTCATTTTCATAAAAAAATATTAGAAGAGCTATTTAAGTCGAAATACCTAAAATTATAAATGAGTGTGATAATTTAGAGGGTGACAAACTCACACTAAATCCTAATTAACTTGCATATTTAACCAAAGGACCCAATTTACTAATTTTGAGAGCTAATGACTCTTTATAACCTAATAGACTATGTTCAAATTTAGATCAATTTCAATCTATCTAAGCCATTGACACATTCACATAATTCACAAAATGTAACCTAACAAACTATCACACAATATGCCAAATTCACATTCAATGCAAAATACATAACCCTCCCCACATTTGAACAACACATTGTCCTCAATGTAAGAAGGAGGCAAACAAACACACATGGCAAGAAGAAATATAAATTAAAGTAAAAACAAGAATAAAATAAGGACTAAATTTAAAAAGAAAAGGGCTAGAACAAAGCCTCATGGTAATGGAGTCAGGGATGGTGTCGAAGGTGGCAGTTGGATGCCTTAAGTGTTGGACCCCATTTCTAGAGCCCAACTTCGGACTTGGGAACGTGGAGCTTGAGCGTGGAGGAGGGCTTAGAAGTTGGAGATTTGAAAGAAAAATCATTCGGAAGCAAAGGCAGGCTTTGCCGCGGTGTCAAATATCTTCGCCGCAGTGAACTTATGCGGGAAAATCCCCTGAACCCTTCGGGAATTTTACGTCGCGGCGGACATATTGAACTTCGCCGCGGCAAACCCAAAATTTTATTTTCGTCGCGACGACCTCTTGATCTCGCCGTAATGAATATATGTGAGTAAACCTCACTGACCTTTCGGGTGAATTATGCCGCGACGAACTCTTGGCTTCGCCACGGAGAAAACCCCTATAGACTGAACCCTCAACCCAAGATGTCCTATATTACTACATGCAAACTTAAAATCTTTCAACCACATTCATTTGTACAAC
>JANZXP010000008.1:30185445-30208056 GCA_027576715.1 Erythroxylum flavicans
ATACCTTGGTGTGATGGGCGGTAGGGGTCCGAGGCCCTGCACAGTAGCGATCCGGCCCAAGTCCGGATGCTACAATAAAAATGATTTTCCTCATCTGTTCACTACTACTCTAGCCAATGCAACAAACCTTTTCCCTCTTCTACATCAAAGTTTGTTTTACTACCTTCATCTTATCCTTCTTCAGTTTGACATTTTACCCACTCCTAGTCATTTTGATGCTTTTACTCCTTAAAAGTTAATGTATCATATTTATGATACTTTTCATGATGCTACCCTATGACATCTTTGGTCTTTGTCTGCTCTATACCTCTTCATATCTATCGTCACCTTTCTAATCCCACCAATGCTAATTCTCTTTTTTGGACTTTCTTAGAATGGTTTCAACCCTTTTTTAAATGGCGTGTAGGCATGGCTCAAATCTTGACTCATCATTATTTATGGGACACCACATCAACTGATTGCAAAGTATATGCTATCTACATCATACATTGTTGGACCCCGTTTCTGGAGCCCAACGTCGGACTCGGGATCGTGGAGGAGGGCTTAGAAGTTGGAGATTTAAAAGAAAAATCATCCAAAAGCAAAGGTGGGCTTTGCCGCGGCGTCAAGTATCTTTGCCTCGGCGCACTTATGCTGGAAAATCCCATGAACCCTTCGGGAATTTTATGCCGCAACGAACTTATTGAACTTTGCCACAACAAACCCAAAATTTTATTTTCGCTGCGGCAAAAATATATGTGAGTAAACCTCACTGACCTTTTGGGTGAATTACACCGAGGCGAACTCTTGGCTTCGCTGCAGCGAAAACCCCTGTAAATTGAACCCTCAACCCAAGGTTTCTTATATTACTACATGCAAACTTAAATCTTTCAACCATATTCATTTGTACAACCCAAAAATAAACATGGATAAGAACCTAAGCACAAACAAACTCTCAAAATCTTAATCTCATTTCTAAAATCGAATACTTTGTAAAACCATGAGGAGAATCATATACAAAACCAACATATACTTCATTAATATCAAAAATAGGAGATTTACAATGCTTTAGTGGACATTTTGAGCCCCTTTACAACATAATCCAAAATACAAAGTTTATAAAAACTAGAATCGCTAAAAATGCGACTAAAGCATTGTTTTACATATCTAACTTCAAAAACTAACAAAATAAAACATCCAATCTAGAGTGATGCCTTGACTCTTGACTACTCAATCTCTTGCTCCTCACCTGAAGATGGGACAGAATCGAGAGGGGGTGAGCTTAAAGTTCATGGATAACAGGTTTATAATCGAGAAACAAGTAAAAACCATTTTCAAAACTCATTGTCATTATACATTTTAGAAACTATAGTAATTTTGCATGAAAATCACCAAACACTTATTTCTCAAAATTCTCACATTATCAAACAATTCATGAGCAATTATAAATCATGCATGCATCAAACTTGCTAACATTTCAAAAATACATAAGCATATCAAAATGGTTTGGGTAAATCCAAAAACATGACGAACTACACATTTCCACTTAATGGTCCTGTGTAGTCGTAAAACTTAACGTAATATCGTAATTCCACATAGTGGTCTTACATAGACGTAAACATGAGGGAGTCCATGAAGGAGCTCCGTGCCACTAGCGGGTAGGCAGGAGAAGCCTTTTCTTGCTCAACATGCACGTGACATTCTTGAACGGATTACACCAAACCCACATAACATGTAATTCATGAATTGGAAGCATTTTGCCCAAATGGCACCTTGTTGGAAACTTTTTTTTCATGCACATGAGATATTTCTAAAAAGACATTTCAAAAAAAACATTTCCGAAAACCTGATTTCATAAACTGGCATCTTTTAAAAAAGAATCATTTTCAAAATCTTTTCATAAAGTATCCACACAATTCATGTAGCAATCATATAACAATTTCACAATCCAACCAAGAGCAAATAAATGCAACATCTATGATGCAATTGAAACCATCTAGCTTTCTTGATTCAAAGAAAACAATGAGTGGCTTATTTACTCTATTATAAACATGTACCCACCTTGAATTCCTTGCTTATAAACTTACGTAAGGATGTCTTGGGTCTTGCTCCTCTTACCTCTCTCGCCTCACTTGATCACCTTTTTGATTTCCTTTAAAAATAACAAAATCTAAATTTTCAATAGGAATTCTAATTTGAGAACCCTAAGAAATACATTCACTGAAATGATTTTAGAGTACTTAAACCTATGCATTTCCTAAGCTTTATGAACCAAAACCCTTCCATAAATCCAAACCTTCGGGTCAAATTTTCCATGATCATTTTGATTAAATAAATGACAAATTTGATAACACTCTCTTCTAGATAAATATTTCCCATTATCTTAACTTTCCAATAAAACCAAAATCATTCAATTTGGTTTAGTACTCTAAAAGTTATACCCCAAATATTTTTAGGCTGTTCTTATACTAAAACAACATTCTATGCTCAACTTCCATCCAAATTTTAAAATCCTTAAAGACTGAATTATAACTCCATTTCATCATACAAGTTGTATCCCTATGTTTCTAGAGTTTAACAAATCAAAAATCAGTACATTTGGATAACTACACCAAAAGTTATGCCCAAAATAGCAAAGCATGTTCTGTGCCGGAAAGTTCGCCGCGGTAAAAACCAAGTTCGCTGCGGCAAAACCAAGTTCACCATAGCGAAATTGTCCATAAACCAACTCTTAGAACATGTTTCATGTTGCTACGGCGAAACCCAGAATTTTGCCGCGGTGAAAATGTCTAGAAACCCATTCTGAGAACGTGTTTCGGGACATTTTCCATCTTCTTACTTCCTACCTTTCACATATGACACATCTTATCACTTACCCATCTCTTCTACTTCATTTTCAACACAATTCCAATCCAATATCATTCACAATAATTCATAATCTAGTTTTTTTCATCATTAACAAAATACAACATCTACATAAACCATTCATCATAACTTCCTACACATATTCACTCTATTTTCACTTCTAACCAACCCTAAACATGCTTCATCTAACAATTAAAAAGAGTTAAAACTCATACTTACTTGATTAGCCTCAATGTCTTCAAACTCTTCAAGAATTTCCAAACCCTGACTTTTCTCTTCTTTTTCTCCACTTCTCTTCTTCTCTTCTTCCACTCACGATTTTTGCTTCTCTAAAATGCAAGACTACCATTTCTTCTTTTACACTCTTAATAATCACAAAAATGTCCCTTTTGCCCTCCAATATAAGCCTTATGTCTTTTAACCTTAAGTGAGCTTCCAAAAATACCCTTATATCACCTTACAATATTAATGTTTTAATTCCATCAATTCATGAAATAAATCCTCCCAACTTGACATAATAATTAAACTCCAAATCCTGCTTAATAAAATTAATAAAATAATTTGGGGCCCAATATTGAGCCTCAAAGTGACGATGGATATGACGTATATCCCAACTCTGGCATCGTTAAGTTCAGGCCATCTCCTTCATTCTTCTACAGTTCTCTACAAATGTATCTGTAATTACCTTGGTGTTTGCAGAAATTGTATGGAGCACTTTCTTCCATCCCGGTTTT
Source organism: Erythroxylum flavicans (assembly GCA_027576715.1). Classification (NCBI taxonomy): domain Eukaryota; kingdom Viridiplantae; phylum Streptophyta; class Magnoliopsida; order Malpighiales; family Erythroxylaceae; genus Erythroxylum; species Erythroxylum flavicans. The sequence goes on from JANZXP010000008.1 coordinate 30,189,024, forward strand.
TCTATTTCTTCTTCCTCCTCGGACTCTTCACTGGGTGAATCCTTTTCTTGTTGTTTCTGAGCACTTGAACTCGCTTGACTGGTCCTAACTTTGACGTGTGTCTTGGCACTAATATCCCAAAGTTCCATATTATGGGACTTCAGGATTTCAGCTCACCACAAATGATGATGGTTCATGAATTCAGGATGGTAGATCACGAGTCCGTTGCACTCAACTCTATAGTAATCAGCTATGGCCGAAATCAAGTAACCCTTTCCTAAGTTATTGAACTTTTTATGGCGACTAGCAATAATTGCGTTAAAGATGTGGGTGGCTGCGCAAAATGTGATGTTGTGGTCTATGCACCAGAACAAGAAATGTTCCTTCATTGAAGACTTGTTAGTTTCCGATAGTTTGACACAAGAATTTATGTAGTAAGTGTTTGTGGCTCCTGATGATGTTGTTGTGTGTATTTTAGCATTGAAACACTCTAACCCTGTTAGTTCAGTCCAATAGGGGGTGAAACGGAAATCATTGTGCTGATCCACTACGGACGACTCGAGGAAACCACAAATTTCATACAAAGTCTCATAATTAAGCTCATAAGGTTGTCCTTATAATCTAAACCACAATTCCCTAGGTTTATTAGATTCAAATTGAAGGGATGTAAAGAATTCTAAAGTAAGTTCTTCGTAAACTGGGTATTTAAATTGAATAAACTGTCCCTATTGAATTCTCTCTGACAAATTTTCAACCTTGTCTCTCAATTCTAGTCTATCTAAAGTCTTAAAATGAAAATACTTTGGAACCATAATTTGCTTATTGTGAACAGAGTGAAAGCAGTTACCTTCCTCATCTGAGAAATCTAGGTGATTCTGCCACCTCGAAGTGTACGAGTTCATATAAAGATGATGATTTTCCTAATTAAATTGGGGCTTAATGAAATCCGTAAGTGTCCTTTGCTCCCTGTAATATACATCCGCCATGATCATTCTTTTTATCTCTTCTTAGCATTCAACTCTTGGATTCCCCATTGTTATCCGGTGATATCTAAGTTGAGGTGTCGTCTACTTTATGCCCAATTGTTTTAAATGAAAAAGCCTTAGACTAAAGAACTAAACTAATCGCCTCCCCGATAACGGTGCCAAAAACTTGATCGGGTTCTTTCGATGTGTGTAAGTTTTAATTGATTAACCTTGATAATCTGCAAGCACACGGGTCATTCACATAGTACTTAAAGTGTCGATCCCATTAGGAGCGATAATCTAATCCTAAAATCTATGGCCAAAACAAAGCGTAGGAATTTAAAATGTAACAAAACTAAAACAAGAATTCAATTCAATCAATCACGAAAATATTAACAAGTTAGCAGTTGCAACATGCACTCAAGAATCAACCTAAGGAATTACCAATTGAGAGAAAGGAAATTTTACCTATCTTTAATGCTAACCTAATCGATTATGAATTACTGGATTATCAGTCTTAGACGATCCTAGGTTTGATTATTCTCTCTTGAGTTATAACTTTTAACCATAATTTATAAGCCCTAATCAGATTATGGCAGTTGCAATTTCTCAATTTACAAACTATCCAAAACCCTAATTAGATTTGAAGTTGTCCAATAAACTATCGAAAACTTATGTAAGATCTCTCTTTGAACAATTTACCGATTTGATTTAATTCCTTTTCTATTATATCACCTAACTTTTGTTAACCCAATTTAATTATTTTTCACTCGATTCACTCTCTCAGTTTATTATCGAATTATTCACGTCCAGAATTAAATCACAATAAATCAAAATAACACATAAGGAATCAAATTTCATTAAATAAAAGATAAAACCTCGAAAGTGAGTTTGGAACATCATTAACATCCAAAAATCATATCATCAACTATTATTCAAATTCTATATAATAATAAAACTAAAAATAGTAGGAAATACAAAATTTAATGGACGACGGGAGGCAGTGATGTCGAGAAACTCCTAATCTAGGAAGTATGTCGAGTCAGCTTCTTCTCCTCTTCTCTCTTTCTTCTCTTTCTCTATCTCTCAATAATTCTCTCTAGGATTTCTTTAAAAGTGGCTGATGCAAAAGCTACCTTCTGCCTCTTTGTCTTATTCTTTAAATACCTTTTGTGTTCTAAGCAGCTTTAGGGTTTTTTTGGGGTCTAAAAGGTTTAAAAATCCCTCGAAACTTGACGTTTTTAAGTGTCTATGTGTTTGCTCGACTTAGGCCACGATCGTGGGCCACATCCGAGTCTTCGATCACGATTGTGGCAAGAACATCATGATTGTGAGCCATGTCCTAGGCTTCTATCACGATCGTGACATGTGGGCCACAATTGTGGGCCAACTCTAATGCTTCTGTCATGATCGTGGCCTTTTGTGCCACGATTGTAGGCCGTTGTTTTGGCCCGAATGTCTCCGAAACTTCTCGATTTTTTGATGTTGACCCTGAAACACTAACAAACACATCAAGGTACTTCAACAATAGACTATTTAAGCTCAAAGACTTGTAATAACCCATAAAACACTTAAAACATAAATATTTAACAAACTAACACAATTCTAACCTAAACACATACTAAACGATTGAATTAACAATTAAATATATATCAAACTAAGCCCTAAAACACGAAGCAATTTACACTTATCAAAATACATCAAACATAAGTTGTGCAATAAAATTAGAATTCAAGAAGACATTCGATATTGTGGATTGAAAATTCCTTCTTGACAGTCTAGAGGCCTTTGGATTCCTAAAAATCTTCAATATTTAGATCCAACAATGTGTGACAACCATATCCTTTAGTATTCTAGTCAATAGAAAGCCTACATAAATCTTCAAAAGATCCATGGGACTAAGGCAAGGAGACCACATCTCACCATACTTATCCATATTGTATATGGAGTTCCACACAAGAATTATCAATCATAAGACAGGACATAATGGCATCTTTACTTATCATCATAAATGGAAGAAGTTGCAACTTAACAATACAACTTTTATAAATGATCTATTACTCTTATTTGCGGCTATATCCTTAGGTAATAATTCAACTTAAGCTTGGATACCTATCATAACAACTCTATCTTTAGTGATTGGTTCCTCAGTTTTTATGATTTTATCTAAGAGTAAATGCTTAAGTTTTGCTCTCACATGTTAAAGTTTCCTCCTAAGCTTAAAAGATTTATATCCCTTATCCTAAACTCCCCAACCTCTTAAAACAACTTCCTCAAATCCCTCATAGTTGATAAGAAAGTTGTTAAATCTAAAATGGGACTTGTAATGAAAATTTCTAACTCCCAATCTTACCTTTGTAGGTGTATGTTTTAAACAAAGGGGTTTGTTGAATTTCATAAAACTAAAATAAAATTTAGAGAGCTGTACAAGATTTACAAATTCTCGATCTAGTTTTTTTTTATCATCCAATTATCCATCTATTTTATTTGACCAAATGTAGAAGGTTCCTCTAAAATTTAGATTTGTGAGTTGAATGTGTCATACTAAATATAGAAGGTTCCTCTAAAATTTAGATTTGTGAGTTGAATGTGTCATAGGCATTCAAGGAAATCATACACCTCATATTCAGCCTATACCCTTCTAATTCTTGAGGGAATAAAGTGCAATTGAAATCCCCTACTACTAACCAAGGCTAGTTTATAGAACCTATTGATTTCAATCATTATGTATCAGTTTCCTTTGAAACTCAATATTGGAAGCAAAAAAAAATGTGATCTTAAAGATTTCACCTACCAAGTGTACTTCCACATAAATGTACTAGTCTAAGAGTGAAAGCTATTTCACCTTCATATTATTACGATCATTACAAATTATAATTTTTCCATTAAAGTGAAAGTGATGATTAGAGATTATCTCCCATTTTTATTAAAAATCCCTTTGCATTTTTATACGTTTGATAACTTAACTTCTATTTCCAAAATCCCTAAAATATAGAAATTATTCATTCTTAGGTAATCCTTGATTATTAGTTTCTTTTTTAGGCAATTCAGGTCCTTTATGATTCAAGCAACTAACATGAGATTAATATAAAGGCTTGGTAACCTTTCCTCTTTTTTTTTCCTAGCTTTTTACCTCTTGCTCTTATGATCAAAACTTGTTATCCTCTCCTTAGGAACCTTGCTAAGTAGATCACCAGTTGAAAATTCAACCAAAGTGGAATCCTAATGTTCTTTAGATGGGCTCTCACTCATATGATTCTCAGACATAACATCCTATAATTAAGTAGGTTCAAGGTATGTATTAGAAGGGGTCCCATATTATGCTTCATAATAGTTAATGATTTAGGAGGGTTTGCCTCATCATTGTCTAAAATTAGAGTATTAAGGATTTCTTCTAAAATTTTTGATTTATATGTCCTTCCATTGTCTCTCCAAATCAATTTCTCTGTATTTGGAGGTTTCCATTGATAGCTAATTTTATTCGTGTCTTTCGTTAGTTCTCCATTTGATCTAACCTCATAATTGTCAAGACCTTAGAAAGATCCACGTTCAATTCCACCTCCAAGCATATCCTTATAAAACTTACTCCTCTCATTGTTGTAGTTGGCAATAAAGAGGGTGCCTAATGGCACTAGCAAAATGACTCAAGCTTGTTATAATCTAGCATTCCAAGGGAAGTTGTGAAATTGAATCCATAAAGGAACATGCTGCAACTTTATGTCCTTGAGATATAAACCTAACCTTTATTTCATAAGTATAGGTGGTTTTCCCTAAATGTGATAGAGTCTTCCTTATAAAACCTTTTGCATACTTAGGGAATATGAGAATATGAATAGGAAAAGCTCATCACCATTGAGCAATATGTTCTTTAAGCCTAATTTCTCAAGGCCTAGAGTGTACCACTGGAAATGCAACTCTTTCATTTTCAAAATAACCTACTAGCGTGCTTGATTATTTGGCTACACCTTACTGGAGGACTTCAAAAGAAGAGAGACCAAGTGGGGTATCAATGGAAGAGAATCTAAAAGAACAGTTGGGGAAAGTTAGTTTGTTAAGAGTTGGCAAAGCATCACCCACTACTTGACTCCACATTCACTTGGATGGTTGAGGGGATTGATTCAGGTTGGAATAGGCTACTACATTCCTCTCTTGGGGAAAAAGGGAAGGTTCACGAGGAGAAATGGAAGTTTCAAGGATAGGGACTGTGGAAGTAGGAACAATGTCTTGTGCATGATGAGGAGCATGGTGTTTCATTGAAATTTTATGGAGTGAAAAGATGTAGTCTAGGAAAGAAGAAAGCAAGGAAAACAAAAAGTTGTCTAAGTGAGGCTGAGAATTGCTAATAAGGAAACAGGAGAAAAATCGGAGAAAGAAAATAAGTTGGCGGATTGGAATTGTCGGAGAGAAAACCCTGCCTTAATAACTAACGACCAAAATTAAAAAAATAGATTTAAAAAAGGTAAAATCATAATAAAATAGAGAAAAGATAGAACATTTGTTTATGCTTTATCTAATTATTCTCTATCAATTAATAATTTTCATATTATTATTTTTATAATATTTAAAAAATTAATTATTAATAGTAATTATGTTTTATTAACATTAAAATATTAATTAAAATTCTTTTTATTGAATTCTTCTTATAATATATAGGCCCAGGACTATCAGTAAATGCCCACATTATAAATGGCATTCCATTGTCCTTTCTTATCTAATTAATATAGCAAGAAGTCATGTCTCATTCCAGATCAAGATATCCCATTTCCTTTATATCTGTGCCGCAAACCTTTGAGTTGCCATTAAATGAAAGATTCAAACCCTCCTGGTAATTTGCTCCCTATTGTAATTTTAGTCATCATAAAGAATGGTGTAACTCAATCCTCACCTACAGCATCTTTGATAACTATGATCATCGCTGAAATTTATGAGCTCGTTTTGTTGAAGAAGCTACAACTCAATTGCACCTTAAACATATTATTCTTACTACACATATAGCGTTATTTGTTGCAATATATAATTTCTTGTTGTTCTATGCTCTAAATGTTACATCCTAAGGTTACTTACCTAAGGGTACTCCCCTGTGTTCCAACTTGTATGACCCTTTCTATTAATTAATTTCATTTCTTTTAAAAAAAAAAGATGTAAGGCATAAAGAATACAGAAAATTATAGGCTCTTGGGGATGTGACGGGAGGTAACAAGTTGCAGAGCAATTGGCAATGACTCGGAAGGAAATCATGTGTGTCGTTTGCCCATTTCCAAACCAGAGCTGAATAATATCATCCACAAAACTCATTTATTAATCGTAAAATTTGTGGATGTGGTTCTTGAAAAGAATGATGAAACTGAAAAACATGGTACAGACGATTTGTCCCACTGACTGGTCAGCATGTCGAGGACATTTCAAAGGAAAAACAATTATTAGTTCAGTGGTCAAACTTAGTATACTATTAAAAAAGTAGAACATAACGCCTAGTCAGGAGTCAATGTATTAAAAGTCAACTACAGGGTTACTTGGTCCGACTTAGAACACGGAAGCTTTAAAGACCCTATACGTCAGGTAATTGTTAATTTGATAGATAGAAGTCAAGAACCTCATGATCATTTAATGCCCAAGCCTAAAAAGGACAAGAGACGGTGACAAAACGTTTCAAAATTGCACAGTGGCACACTGAACGAAGTGAGGGATTCAGGTGAGCGATGCGTTGCAGCGTTGGTTGTAGCAGTAGCGCAATACATCAAGCCAATGAATGAGCAATTATACACGTACATAGGGATAAAAGATAAACATGGTCCTAAATTTGTACGAATTTTAAGCCATAGATCTTCTTGAAAACACTATAGAAGAGTTCGAAATAACACTTTTTAGTTCCACCTGAGAGCCCTAGCTACTAGAAAATAACACTTTGGACTCAATTATTATAGAAAATATAAAATGAAAGATTTAGGAGTTGTATGAAAAGAACACGCTAATTCAAAGGTGTAAGTAATGTCAAGACTTTATGACTTTTCCTTGAAATCTGGTTGACGGTGAAACTCAAAAATGGCTAGGGTCAAATTAACCTTTATTATTCAGCTCCAAATTAGTAATAATACTCAACCTTATCATTGAATTTAAGGGCCGCAAGATTTACTATAAAGTATTACATATAAATAATATTTTTCATTAAATGCCAACTAATTTTAAATATATCATCATAAATTAATACATTATCGTATCATTAAGGAGATTCGCATGCTCATAAAATTATGATAAGATTTTAGAATGGGAATTTGCAGCTCAATCCCTCTCTTATATCAACCGAAGAGACAAAATGAATAAAGTTTCCTATTTTGGAAAGATCCGGAGAAGGTCATCAATATACGTATTCTTCTTTTTATATTTTTTATAAAAAGGTTATTTTTACGATTTAAACTTTTGACATTTTAGTTACAAAGGAGCAACTTTTATCAATTACCCAATACTTGCGTTAAGTATTTGATAAAAGTATACATTTATAATTGATCCCTTTTTAAAATGACTATGTTCAATAAAAGTGAAATTTATCTAATGTAATTAATTAGTCAATTATAAAATTTAAATTTATTTCACTATGAACTATATATACTTTACAGGAAGTTTTAAAGCGTTCAATATTGTCCCTGATAATGAGTTTAACATTAAAATAAGATTTGATTTTAGATCATCTTTAACTTTCCATTGATTGAAAATGAAGACCGCATATATAATTTTTTGTATGATTTATCATTCTACATTTCTGTGTTGTGGTTGTATTAGAAAAGATTCTTTACAAACCCCACGAAGTCAAACTTCGAATGACTAAAACACACGCGTTGAAACACCAGAGAACCATAATGATGCTTCCAATGCTAGATGTCTAAAGAATTATTATCATTAATAGGTAATTATGTGGTGATATCTTTGTAAAAGAGTTTTCAGGAAAATTGATTAAAAAGATCTTAATTCAATATTTCGTATTGTACTATAAAGCGGAATATTCTTGATAGTTTTTTTACAAAATTGTCCTTAATTGAGCACTGATTTTATTATAAAACTTTTGAAAATTTTAAATTTTTTTTCAATTTTTATCTTTTTAATTCGATTTATTTTAATAATTGTTGTTGTTAAAAACTGATCAATTTATTAACTAATCAGTTACATTTTGTAAGTTAATAAGTTTTTATAAATCAAAATAAATCAATTAATTTTTATTTAACACTCTTTTTTAATAAAACTTCAAAATTTTCAATTAATAAGAATAATATTTTTTAATCATTAATTTTATTTAATCTTTAGCTAATTTTTTAATGGTCTAATATTCTTTTAAGTTTTAAATTTTTTATTTTATCAGTTTAATTTTTAATCCGATTTTTAAAACATTCGAAATGAGAATGAATTATACGCTCGGGAAAGAGATTTGAACTAATCGAGTAATACGGGAAAGACATCATCTCGTTTCAAAACCTGTGTTTAGGGTCCGGAATTTGCATGTTGAAACGCAATTTGGCGAATTAATGTTGTGTATTTATTTGGTAGTTGATTCGGAGTATTTCAAATATTCCCACCCCAGCGAGGCCTTTCGACCGTTGCCCACTGGACTAAAATACCGCCAACTATGGAAAGCCAGAAAACCGGGTTCATTTCGGTTGTCTCTGTCTGTCTGTCAGTGACTCAGTGCTGTGGTTGACCTTTTTTCGGCCGCCGGAGCCACATGCCACATGCCATTCCCTTGTTTTTCTCTTTCTTAACATAATACATTTGGGTTTTATGGAAACTCATTACTTTCCCATTATTTGCAGACTTTTTGGGATATTATCATTTATTAGTTTGAAGAAATGATAATTATATATATGTATAAATATATATATAAGTTGAGAGCAAGAGCTGTAAATTACAGTTCTACGCGAGAAGTGGCTCCACCGAATAGGGGTAAGATGGTCAAGAACAGTATTATTTGAGAACTTTTAGACACAGCGTGAAGACAGAAAGCAACTGTAAGACAAAGTAACCAATAAAGGAAAGACCAAGCCTTGCTTATAAAAACATAATACAAGGATACAAAGACTCTGAGGAGAGCTGCCTAGCTATTTATAATACAACCACACCGACTATACGAGCTTAAGAAAAAGAGAAGAGAGCAGAGAGAGTTGGGTTGTTTTTGTGCGTCAATAACAATGGCCACTCCGAGAAATAGAGGGATGTTAGGAGTATCAGTATGTGGGCAGGAGGAGATAGAGCAGTTGTCTAGAGATGGCAGTCACTACAGTCTATCCACGGGGATTTTGCCTTCTCTTGGCGCAAGAAGTAACCGCAGAGTCAAGCTCCGGAGGTTCATCATATCGCCTTATGATCGTCGCTACAGGTGCTCCAGTACTGCTCCTCCTCGTAGTCGTCTTCTCTCAATGATTAATGGTTGCTTGTTTGTTTCTGGGTTTTCTTTGTTTACCAACTTATAAATGATTATTTTATTACTTTCCTGGTCTGACTAAACTTTGCTTCTTTTGCTTCACATTTTTACGTTTTCTCTCTCTGAAAGACTCGCACAGAGAAAGATACACTTATGAGTCTCGTGATACTCTTTGTTTATCTTACTCCCAGTTTTTGTACCTTCCCGTTTTGTTGTTGACTAGAAACTCACTAGTCTATTGTTTGGTTCGTGTTGTTGAATCTCAAGACTGTTGACATTATTAGTTTTAGGTTAACTTGAGGGCGCATGGAATAATATCTGAGTTTTGTTCTTTGGATGAGTTGGAACGTTTGGGGCTTAAATCCAACAATCAACTTTGATTGGTCTGCGATATTCTTATTGGCTTGTAGCTTAGCAAGACCAAAAATATTCCTATCCGGTGGCTCCGAGAAGAGAGTCTTCTACTTTGACTTGCCAAGCATCATTTCACATTCCTATCTCTGTCATTTACTATACAGAATTTTTATGAAGGAAACTTCACCGAAAAATGTCTCGCAACGTTAATCTTTAACTTTTTTCCTCAGAATTTGGGAAACATTTCTCGTTGTTCTGGTCATCTATACAGCTTGGGTATCACCATTTGAATTTGGTTTCATCAAACGAACAGTGAGGGCCCTCTCCATTGCCGATAATATTGTCAATGGATTCTTTGCCATAGATATAGTTGTCACTTTCTTTGTGGCTTACCTTGACAAAGCAACATATCTGCTCATTGACGATCCAAAGAAGATAGGTTGGAAGTATACAAGTTCCTGGTTAGCCTTTGATGTTATATCCACAATACCATCCGAACTTGCTCGAAAAATCACCCCTAAACCAATTCAGACTTATGGCTTCTTCAACATGCTTCGCCTTTGGCGTCTTCGAAGAGTCAGTGCCTTATTTTCCAGGTAAAAACGTTTCCCAGTTTGACTTCATGGACAACCCAATTATTTTGGTCTTTTTCAGTTTGCTTTCAGTGATCAACTTTCATCAATTACTGTGAACAGATTGGAGAAAGATCGGAACTACAATTACTTCTGGGTTCGATGTGCCAAACTTATATGCGTAAGTTGTGACTAAGGATGGGCATAAGATGAACAAACATGCATATTCTTTTGTTATCTGTATAACTACTGTAACTTAGAAGGATTTGGTTACTTCCGATAGGTCACCCTTTTTGCTGTTCACTGTGCTGGGTGTTTCTATTATCTCATAGCTGCACGTTATCATGATCCTCGAAGGACATGGATTGGAGCAGCCTTGGGAAGTGACTTCCTTCAGCAGAGTATTTGGATCAGATATGTAACTTCTATTTATTGGTCTATTACTACTCTGACAACTGTTGGCTATGGTGATTTGCATCCTGTGAACACGTCAGAGATGATTTTTGACGTGTTCTACATGCTTTTTAACCTCGGATTGACAGCGTATTTGATTGGTAACATGACCAATTTGGTTGTCCATGGGACTAGTCGAACTCGAAGATTTGTGAGTAATTCTGACTTTTTAATTTAATAATACCTTAATGTGTTGACATCTCCGGAAAATATTGTCAGTAGTAAGCAGTAACTTTTCAATCATTTGCAACGTTTCGTTGAATATTCAGAGAGATACAATACAAGCTGCGTCAAGTTTTGCTCATAGAAATCAATTGCCAATACGCCTACAAGATCAAATGCTTGCACATTTGTGTTTGAAGTTCAGAACAGATTCAGAGGGATTGCGGCAGCAAGAAACTCTCGATTCCCTTCCTAAAGCCATTCGCTCAAGCATTTCACATTATCTTTTCTACTCTCTTGTAGACAAAGTTTACTTGTTTCGTGGGGTTTCAAATGACTTGCTTTTCCAACTGGTAATTCATCGGATATAAAGTACCGCCTCTGTATTCTTCTGTGCGTCTTTCACCTGAGCAATTTCTAACACTGGAGTTTCTTTCTGAAAACTAATATTGAAGGTCTCGGAGATGAAAGCAGAGTACTTTCCTCCAAAAGAAGACGTGATTTTGCAAAATGAAGCGCCGACAGACTTCTATATACTTGTCACTGGTGCTGTGGTAAAGCCCAATTTCCACGTATTAGGTTTGATTGAGACAACTCAATTATGGCGCTCTTGTTAAATCTTTGAATTTCTTCCCAGGATTTGCTCATCATGAAAAACGGAGTTGAACAGGCAAGTCCACTGATTTGAAACACGTGGAAAAGTTTTGAAATGAAACGAAAATCGATTATGGCGTCAAGGTTCTAATTTCATAATTGATCGGTTTGCTGAATCCTGAAACTTGGTAGGTTGGCTGCAGGTTGTTGGGGAAGCAAAGACTAGTGATTTGTGTGGTGAGATTGGGGTACTTTGTTATAGGCCACAGCTTTTTACGGTGCGGACCAAAAGATTAAGTCAGCTACTACGTCTAAATCGAACTACATTCTTGAACATTGTTCAGGCCAACGTTGGTGATGGGACCATTATCATGAATAATCTCCTCCAGGTCTGCAAGAATATCTTAATTCTGTTAATAACTATTACCTAGTACAATTTGTAAGTTTTAAGTAATTGGAATTGTCAGCAATTTCGACGAACTTGTCCTGCATATTCTGATCCTTCTCTTGTTGAATTTCTAGAAGAAAAAACTTGTTTGTAGAATAAGTTCTCTCGATCAACGAATTGTTAACTTTGTTTTTTTTTTTTTCCTGCAAATGCTTGGCGTTTTGATTCTGGTGGGGCAGCATTTGAAAGAACTGAAGGACCCAATTATGGAGAGTGTTTTGCTGGAAACAGAGAACATGCTAGCTCGTGGCAGGATGGACCTACCTCTCAGTCTATGTTTTGCTGCTTTAAGAGGAGATGATTTGTTGTTGCTTCAATTGTTGAAACGGGGCCTAGATCCAAATGAGTCAGACAACAATGGGAGGTCAGCTCTGGTACGATGAAATCTTTACTTTGAACAATGCTCTTGTACATCACACATAAACTTGTGGAGATAACGAAGCACTTGTGTTTTTACTTTTTCCATAGCATATAGCAGCATCCAAAGGAACCGAGAATTGTGTGCTTCTTCTGCTGGATTATGGAGCAGATCCTAACTGTAAAGGTAACTTGTGATATATCAAAAATTATATGATCAAGGGGCAATCCTAATTTAAATAGGATTCACGTTTTTGTATGCATCAAAAAAGATAAAATTTTCACCAGAATTTGCTGGCAAAGAAAACTATTACTCTATTGGTAAATCATGGAGTGATAGTATTTCTTGTAATAGATATACAACAGTAAATACATAAAATAGAATGTAATAATATAATAAGGTATATGCTTCTTGAGACCATGTCAACTCCTCTATATTAAAATCTTTCTATAGATCTCAATTACTCATTGACACTCTCATCCAAAGAAGTTGCTAAATCATTGGGTTGGCTGTTGACGAGCAACTTTCTTATTTCATTGCCAAAACTCATGCATGACGCCGTGCAGCACCCCTGTCATCCCTCTCTTTTTTCCTTAATTTGGTAATCACAGTAATGCACGTCTCCATCAGCAATATTTTAGATTGTTTAAACAATTATGGCCACCAAAGATGGACGAGTGCATATTTACATTATCCTGACTGTTGACTTTTCTTAAAATATTCTTTGGAAGACAGTTTCATATATGCACTTGTTTGAGGTCAACTTTTTTCTGTGGTGCCACCGTTTTCACTTCATTTCTTTTTCTTTTTCTTTTATGTCAGAGAAACGCGCGCTAGATTCTAATCGGGATGTCTGTCATCCATGGTAACATGGAACCTGACAGCTATCCGTTTATCACATAAGTAAAAATCATTATTTATCGTCCTTGAGAATTGATACATTAACTTCAAGAACAAATATTGATTTGGTACTTCCAAGTTTCAAATGGTTTAGTTAATTGGGTGCATATGCAGACTCGGAAGGAAACGTGCCACTCTGGGAAGCAATGCTTGGCGGTCATGAAGAAGTAACCAAACTGCTGAAAGAAAATGGAGCAAGCGTCTGCTTGGGTGATGTAGGTCATTTTGCATGCACGGCTGCTGAACAAAACAACTTGAACTTACTGAAAGAAATCGTTCGCTTTGGTGGTGATGTCACACAACCAAGAGGCAATGGAACCACAGCCCTTCATGTTGCAGTTTGTGAAGACAACATTGACATTGTCAAATTCCTCCTACAACATGGTGCAGATGTTGATAAAAAAGATGTCCATGGCTGGAGTCCTAGAGATCTAGTTGACCAACAAGGACATGAAGAAATAAAACTCATTTTCCAAGCTTATGATGATTTAAAATCACAATCTGTCACTGCAATCTGTCAGAAGCAGCAACAACAACATGGAGTTCGATACCTGGGCAGATTTACCAGTGAGCCAGCAATTCGTCCTGTCCCACAAGAAGGTTCATTCCCAAATACAGATGGATCGTGGAGCCAATCCCGACCAAGGCGTAGAACAAACATTTTCCACAACTCACTTTTTGGGATGATGTCAGCTATGCATAGTAGTGAGAAAGACTTATTATGCCCAGTGAGACACAGCACAGGTGTAACAAATAATGAAGTTAGCCCAGTGAGAGTGACAATAAGTTGCCCGGAAACTGGAGAAATTTCTGGCAAGCTTGTTCTGCTTCCCAAGACATTTCAAGAGTTGCTTGAGATTGGTCCGAAGAAGTTTGGGTTCTGGCCTACAAAAGTTCTCATGAACAAGAATAAAGCTGAAATTGAGGACATTGAGGTGATTAGAGATGGTGATCATCTTATATTTTCCAGTGCTAAAACAGAGGAAACTATGGACTACCTTGTGTCCCAATATAATGTATCATAAGGAGTGTATAGTTAGTATTTGCATGCTCTTACTTTGATTTCCAGTTTGAGCATTGTCTTTGGCGAGTGTCTCCCTTGTTGAATTGGGAGTTGTAAGTATTAGTTTATGCCCTTGCAGCCAATCAATTAGATGCAAATTAATGTATGATATTATTTTGAATTAATGAAAAGACTTTATTTATCATTATGTATTAATTCAATTAATATTTTATGGTTTCATACTGAAGGTAAAATTCTTGGAATAATTACTGTGTAATTGAAATTATGATGAGATCATAATTATGAGATTCAATTTACACTTATGTATTATTAATAAATGCTCTAGTTGTAATTTCATGAAGACGGGACATTATTGATAGGATAAAACTAGCACACATTATGTTTCTTTCTTACGAAGAAAGTAATTGGTATCATAAATTAAAGTATAAAGATACTTAAACTAATGTGTGATTGATTATTAGAGAATAAGTCACTCAACTGACCCAATTATGATAATTTCGGATAGAATATTACTTATGTGTCTACGGATTATCTCATAATGATAATTATATAATTGATCCTTAAACTTAAGATTACCAAGATGTCTCGAGTGAGAATTACTGTATTTTGATGCTACTTATAAAAATATACATACACGTTAAAAAGACTAGGTTTAGGTCACAGTATTGTGCAAGTTGACTTATACAATACTAAAGAATCTTTCGTGCAATATTAAGATTGGATTATATTATATATTTTTTAAAAATATTTATCTTCCATATATAAATTATTAAACTAAATGGGATTTGATATGTCTTTTATTGTTCATAACCACAAAAGCAATGATTAAAAAATTAAATTGATTTTACGGACTAATAAATTTTTTTTAATCAATCAACTTTTTATTTCAATCCATTTTAAAATCTTTATTATTAGAAATTGAAGAAATAAAATCAACTACTTTATAAAAATTAATTAGCTTATTAATTAACTGACTAATTTTTATAAATTAAAATAAATCAATTAATTTTTATTTTTTCAATTAAGCTTTAAATTTTTTTATGAGTATAAATAATTTTCACCTTTAGTCCTATTTTAAATTCTTTAATTTTATTAGTCTTTATTATATACTTACTAATACTGATTAAACCTTTAAACTTTTTATTTTATGGTTGAATTTTCTGTTAGATAATTTCCTATAAGATGGATAACAATTAATTGCATTTTATCGGTTTTTAATAACTTATCGGTTAAGTTATGTAATTTGATCCCGATAAATATAATAAAGTGATTCAATAAATGATATAAGTTAATAGATCGAAGTTCAGGAGAAAAATGGATCTCGATCAGTTAGACCCGTATCAGGCATGTGATGGGGAAGCTCGATATAAAAGTTATATATATATAGGTTAAGGTTTCCTGTAGTTGTTTAAGTAATTCGTGAATGTAAAGTTACTCTGACTCATTCAGAAATTCATGTTTAAGAAAACTACAGAAAGACGTTGACCACGCCTCGATGAGTAGATTTTGTGAAGGCGACAAAGGATTCGTGCTTGTTATATCTTCATAAAGCTTCTCCTAAAGTTGTGGATCAAAATAAGATATTTTCACATTTTTTTGTTATTTCCCTTTTACATTCAATTTGGAATATGTAAATAAAGCTCATATTATGTGTTACATTTTGGGTTAATTACAAAAAAATCTCAAAGTTTTGTTAAATTTTCAATTATAACTCGAGCCTTAAAAAATAACAATAAAATGTTCAAACTTTTAATTTTTTAATTCTAACCTGATGCTAGTGTCTCTGTTATCTTTATTGACATGACACGTGTGCAGAAACACTAATTAATCAGACATATCAATAGTGGTTAAGATTCAAAACTCTTATTAATTAAACGATGTCGTTTAGTGACTTCAGTATATGATGTCATTATCTTCAACTGATCTAAGCCCCTTCCTTCTTCACCCTTCAGTTTGCGGAAAAGTCATTCGGCAAATTGAAGAGTGAAGAAACAAGGGGCTTAGATCAATTGAAGATGACCACGTTGTCTGCCAAAGTCACTAAACATTGTCGTTTAATTAATTAGAGTTTTGAATCTTAATCATTTCTGACGTGTTTGATTAATTAAGGTCCCTGTACATGTAGCAATATCACGTTAATAAAGATAACGAAAATACTAACATTAGGTTAAAATTGAAAAGTTGAGTATTTTATTACTATTTTTTAAAGTTTAGGATATAGTTAAAAATTGACAAAATTTTGAAATTTTCTTTTATAATTAACCCTTACATTTTCCGTATTATTTTTGTTTTAACATGCTTAAATTTTATTGTTTTAACTGTTATTATATGCCTGAGTAATGAGGATCAGATCTTCTGTTCTGATTACGGTGTTTTTATCATAATTTTTTAAATCTTGTTCACATATTTATATAAATCCTACGTAAATATACGGATAAGATTGAAATAAAATAACTAAAACAAAAAAATTGAAAAGCAAGCAATGCTACTACGCATCGTCGTCTTTGTACTTGAAAAAAATGTTACAAATTAAAGTTATCTCAGAACCAAAAGCCGCCACAGTCACATCAACAAGAGGAGCAGCGAGAATGAGTGGAAAATTTAGGTTTCACTTATTGTCTTTTTAATTTTAAGATTCTGTTTATTCTCTCTTGTTAGGTTTAAGTTCCCATTCTTGGATAAAATGCATATGTCTTACGTGAGCAACTACTTATTAGATAATAGACCAAAAGGCCTCTCTTTTGATTGTTAGATAAAGATGGTATCAATACCAAAGTCTTACCAGTATAACCAATTTGTTAAGATACGAACACGTTGGTCCCTTGAGGTTGAAAGGTACCTTCGAAAAGACTTGCGTGTTGCTTAACATTAGAAACTAATATTTTAAAAATTAAATTGGTTAAACTTATTTAAAAATGCAAAATTTTAAATTACCAATTTTATAGTTTAATTTGATTTAGTAATTTTTATTATTAAAAATCATATTCGTATTTTCTTAAAATTCTTAGTATTATTAGAAAATATTTTAATAACTAAATGGATGTTTTGAGGTTGGCATGGTGGATTTACGAAAAATGTCAATAAGGTCATTTTCTTGGAAAGCAATATGTTGACTAGAATGGTTGATATGATGCTTTGCATTAGTTTCATAATACTTAAGAGAAGCAAAGGAAATAAATTAAGAAAACAAAATACATAAACAAGAAAAAGGGAAAAGGGACGGCTTACCAGTCATCATAATTATGGTCATGTATCTTATGATGCATTTAAAAAAATGGAAAATGATACCAATGTTTCTACTGTACGGGCCTAAAACCAATGTCTTTTACCGGGCACATAGGTCCATTACTAGTTCTGAAACTTTTTTTTTTTTTTTGGGTAAAAAAGGAAAGAAGCACAAAGGCCTAACGTTTCAAAAAAGCAACTGAACGCTGGTCATTAAAAAGCAGCATCCACATCTTGGGGACTGGAGCAGTCCACACAACTCAGAGGCAAAAGTGGGATGATCCTCTACTAGCTAAAAAATCCGCACATTGATTTGTCTCGCGGAAGACATGAGAAATTGAGTATACTCATGTCCTACTGAGAATTGACCGGATCTTCAAGACAAGAGATAAATAGGGGTGAAAGGGCAAACAAGATTGAGAGATAAGACGAATTACTTCTAGGAAATCTATTTCTATGAACACCTTGTGATACCCAAGCTCCCAGGTAAAAACTATACCACAATGAATAGCTTGTAATTCTGCTATCATATTGGTTGCATGACCAATATAGCTAGAGAAACTGGACACTCAATTTCCAGTACCATCACAGATGAGTCTACCAATCCCAGCATCTTCAGGATTACCCAGAGCACTGCCATCAACTAGTTCTAAAACTATGGTTTATGAAGAATATATAGAGGGATTCCATTGACGAGTGACAACCAAACAGCCACAACTTTAGACAGAAAACATATAAACAAATTTGTTAAGTTAGTTCTTCAAATCTTTTTTTTATGCGCACCAAGTAAAATTTTGAATTAACACAATAGCTTGCAAATTACGTCAATTAGATATTCTACACTAGACAAGTCTTGTACGACATGCTCGATCAAGAGAGTGTATGTAGGGAGAATCGAACACAAGATCTTTTAGCCCCCTACTCCTCCACTCCATCAACTTGACCTCGTCATTTATTTGTAATTTATATTTTTTATGTATATATAAAAATGTTTATTTAATATACATTTGAAAGATAAAATTTGAGTTCTATTGTTATAAAAAATATAGAATTTAAAGAGTTCAATATGGTGATTAAAAAATAAGAAAGAGGAAGGAAATTGATTCATCTTAATTTCCTAAATCTAGTATGAACTCTATCTTTGACCGATTTAAGAAAAAGGATAAGTTAAAAGTGTTCAACTTTCGTTGAATATCAACTTAATGTGAAAAAAAAAAGAAAACGTTTTTGAGTTACGAAAATAGTCTTTTTGTAATACGCAAATGAAAGATTACATATAATTGATGACCGTCTTTTAATTTTTGCAAATTGCTGTAGTTCAATAAATGGATTAAGATTAAACTTAACAATTAAAAAATGTTAGAAATACATTTTGCTCATATATTATTGAATTAAAGGGATTAATTAAGAGTATAATTTAATTAGTTAGACTTTAATATGTCATTTATTGACAATTTGTAACTTATTGTTCACTTATACATGTAATCAAACAAAATATACATATATGATCAAGCAATTGAATGTATAACTCGAAGTGTCTCATTAATTTATCATAAACATTAAAGAATGAATTGTACATATCGTAATTCTAT
>JANZXP010000008.1:30227781-30239614 GCA_027576715.1 Erythroxylum flavicans
CGTAACATGATGTAGCTTGTTAATGGAGGTCACTTAGATTCATTTATATTGGTGAAATTCAGTTGGTCGTGTTAGCCGTTTGTTGTCTTGTACTTTCTCCATGCTCTACATCTAATGAAATCCAATTTTGAAGTCTATGGTCTTCTTTCTAACAAGTAGTTTTCACTCTAAAGCCGCACCAGTCTCTCTTTTGTAGGGATTGAAATTGATGATGAGGAACTTGTACGTGTTGTTGAGCAAGTAGATAAGGATAACAATGGAGTCATAACATTTGAGGAATGGAGATATTTTCTTCTGCTTTACCCCATGAGGCAACCATTGAGAACATTTATCATCATTTGGAAAGGGTAGGCCTGGTCGATATTGGGGAACAGGCTGTTGTACCAGGCGGCATCAGTAAGCACGTTCATGGTTACAGGTATCTGATCGCAGGAGGTGTTGCCGGAGCAACATCTCGTACTGCAACAAGCTCCTCTTGATCGTCTAAGGTTCTTTTGCAAGTACAAACAAAACGAGCTCATATCTCACCAGCAATAAGGGATATATGGAAGGAGGGAGGAGTCCTGGGATTTTTTAGAGGCAATGGATAAATGTCATGAAAGTGGCTCCAGAAAGTGCTATCAGGTTCTACACCTATGAACTGCTGAAAGATGCCATTGTTAGAGCTAAAGGGGAGGGAGATAATGCTCATATTGGTACTGCAGTGCGTGTTATTGCCGGTGGCTTAGAAGGTGCTGTGGCACAAGCCACCATTTATCCTTTAGATCTCGTGAAAACTTGATTACAAATTCATGTGTGTGAACATGGAAAAGTTCCTAATCTTTGGGCCCTATCAAGGGATATATGGGTTCAGGAAGGACCCCGGGCGTTCTTTAGGGGTCTCGTTCCATCTGTCCTTAGGATTGTCCCTTATGCAGGCATTCATCTTGCTGCATATGAAAGCTTAAAAGATATGTCAAAAAAATACATTCTTCATGACAGTGGTAAGGCAAATAATTTTTCCATTTGACTGAATTTCCTTTAAATGATTTCCTGCAGTGTTACTTTTTTGGCTGTCATATGCTTACTTTTATCTAATACTGAAAGTAGCAATCTTCTTTGTAGAACATGGTCCACTTGTGCAACTGGGATGTGGGACTCTGTCGGGAGCTCTAGGGGCAACGTGTGTCTATCCATTGCAGGTGGTTAGAACAAGGTAATCTATGTTCCAAATTGAATGGATATCTGGTTCATTTTGTTCCCCGTGAAGCCTAATTCTGTTATTGTTTATCAGAATGCAAGCTCAGCGCTTTAACAGTCACTGCTTACAAGGGAATGGCAGATGTGTTTCGGAGAACATTTAAACATGAAGGGATTAGGGGATTCTACAAAGGGATATTTCCCAATATGCTCAAAGTTGTTCCATCTGCAAGCATTACTTAAATGGTTTATGAGGCAATGAAAAAGAATCTGGATCTTGAGTAATGGGTATGCTGCAGTATGGCATCGTTAGTATCATTGACATGGCTGACTGTCTTACTTGACAGATTTTTAGAGCTGGTCTCGTAATGAAGATAAAGGTGAAAAATATGAGACTAAGGTTACTGATTGGGTAGATTAGAGAATTGTTTCAAATGATTACAGAAACTCTTGCTATTGCCACGAACATTAAAGGACATCATCATTGAAATGTGTCCACCATTTGTTCTTGACGCGAACAATTTTGTGATCAATTTTGTGATTCTTTTCACCAGTAGTTGCTCGCGAAATCCATTTGACACATGGTATATCATGTATTCCCCGTATTACATGCCTTACGCTTCTTCAGTGCATTCTGCTTTTTTTTATCCTTCTAACCCGGAATATGCAACTTGCCACCGTTTGAAATGCATCAATACACAAGATGACGATCTGAAGATTGCTGTGTTTTAGGTGTTTTGCCCATTATTAGTTTCTCTTTGCCGTATAATTTTTGTTTTCTTATGTTAGTGCAAGAATGGGTTTCTGCTGTTGGACTTGGAGTTGTGATACGGGGAATTTGATAAATAGTATATAGATCAACCCCAGCCGCTCACTGCATGTCATCCACAGGGTTTGAATGCCTTGGGATGCGTACCCATTACAAAAGCAAGGGATGTATGAACTTTCCGTTATTCCAAGCTTAGCAAAAAAGAAGTGTAGCAGGTACAGGACAGGAATAATATATTGTGTCGTGCTCCAAGCATAAACTTAATTTTGTCAATGTTCCTTGCTTCATATACTGTTGAAGACCTGTCCACTTGGTTTCTACTAGTTAGTAATTAACCTGAAATGTGCATGATTTGCGCAATATGTATGAAATGTGTATCCAAAACCTTTATGGTATTGATGATTATGAATGTTAAATTGATGCCCTATATGTATGAAATAAAAAAGAAATAATATTTAGGGCCCAACAGTGTTAATAATAATTTTTTAAATCCAAATATTATGTTTAACTTTCAATTACTCATAATATGATGCTAATGAATTGTAATATTATGGGTAATTGAAGCTTATTGCTATATAATATTTTGAAATTGCTTAAAGAGGGTTTGTTTATTTTATAGTTAATTAGAATGAATGTAAGTAATGCATATACACAATTAATCGTGTTTAAATATCCAAAGATAGTAAATATTTCTAATTGGTGCATGTGTGATTATCAAATTATGCACATATTAGCATTA
This sequence comes from Erythroxylum flavicans, assembly GCA_027576715.1. Classification (NCBI taxonomy): domain Eukaryota; kingdom Viridiplantae; phylum Streptophyta; class Magnoliopsida; order Malpighiales; family Erythroxylaceae; genus Erythroxylum; species Erythroxylum flavicans. The sequence goes on from JANZXP010000008.1 coordinate 30,230,469, forward strand.
TTATAAGTTGTAAGGTATGTTATTGGATTATCCAAATGTGAAAATTAATATACAATTTATGAAGTTTTTATGAATATGTGTAGCATGTTGTTATATGACTCAAAGTATTAATGCTAAGTTTTAATTTCTTGTATCACTTATTCCCATACACCCAAACCTCTGATCTATTATGATATTTAATAGACTAAACTTTTTTGAACAGAGCGAACAAATCCATTTCTACCTTGAGGTTTTAGACTTGGATTTGACACTCAAAACTAAGAAACTAGATTTACTTAATTTTTTCAGCATTAATGAGGAGAAAATCCATTTTAACAAATGGGAAAAGTTAAACAAATTGAGTCTGATGTATATGAAGATGATAATTGCTGGTAATATTAAGTCTGCTCTTCTCAAAACTAAAAATACTAAAGAATTACTTAAGTTTATGGAAGAGCGCCAGGTAAAATATCCTTAATCAATAAATAGTTTTCCATCCTGAAACAATTCGTTTAATGAATTAGTCAGGGGAAAGAATTTTTTATATGAAATGAAATTATATAAAGTTGAAAAGAAACAATTAAGATACCTTTTGATAGTTCTATCTTTTATAAATTGACTAATTGAAAATTTTCATGAAACACAATATTTCTTGTCTTTTGATCAAACTTTGTAGATTCAAAAGTTCCTGGAATAATCAGAACTTTAACTGATTTAGGAGTTCGAGCTCTTGACAGAGCTATATATAGTTGTCCATGTGAGAATACAGGCTGACGGAGATAAATTCCTATATGATCAAGTGTTTGACCTTGATATTTGTTTATGATCATTGCAAAACACAAACGAATAGGGAACTGTGTTCTAATGAAAGGTATTCCATTTTTTTCATTTTCTGAAGACTGTAAGGGAATTTTAGGTACAAAAATCAATTTTCTTTTGTGAGGTCCAAAGACAATTTCTGCAGAAATTGTATGATCTTTTAATTGCCTGTATATCAACCTTGTCCCATTGCATAGTCCCTCAATTGGATTCAAATTTCTCAGTAGCATAATTGGGGAGCCTTTTTTAAGTAAGAGTTTGTGTGGAGGTAGGCATTTAGGATTTAAAGAATTGAGAAAATCTTCATAATCAGCTCGATGTCAGTCAATCTTTTTGTCAAAACTCGTGTATGAATGTATATTTCTTGACAATTTTTAAATCATCATGTCATTAATTTTGTCAACATAGTTGTTTGTTAGACACAGTACGCATCTGTTTATCATCTGATACAGATTAGATGAATACAAGTTGAGGTCAGGGAAGACGTTTTCAAGTAACCTGGTCAAGGTAATGATGCATTGGGAAAATGTAAATGTAATTCTTTTAAAAAGGATCGTAAAATATATAATGAAAAAAATTGTAACTTGTTAAGAGACTCATCCTTGCTATTATAAGGAATAACCAATTCTTTTGGTAAGGATATTTGATCTTGCTCATCTACTGGCTCAGTGCCTTCTCCTACATGTAATAAAAATTCACAAAAAATTGGATTTGATATAGCTCTCATATTTATCATCAAAGAGAATTTACACATTTGTGGCCAGAGGTGACACGACATTATCTTGATGCAATGACTCTGGTACAAAAATATGGTAAACTAGATATTTTCCTTACTATGACTTGCAATCCTATGTGGAGAGAAATACAAGACAATCTTAAATATCATGAAAAGGCACAAGATAGACCAGATTTATTGAATAGAGTATTTAGAGCTAAATTTGAAATTCTAAAAAATGAATTGATCAAAAAACAAATATTTGGAGATGTAGCCGCATTTGTTTATGTTATTGAATAACATTTTTTCCCTATTTTAATTTAAATTACATATTTTCAGTGCCACTCAAAATACGCAATTTAAATAAACAATTTAAATTAAATAGGGGAAAATTTTTAATAGTTATTATAATATAATCGATTAATTATATATACTATATATATATAATAATGTTATTATACATGTTTAGTTTTTTTTCATCCTATAATTTAAATATACTTATAATTAAATAATAGTTAATGAATTTAAATTTTTAGACACAGATATGGCACTGAAAATATACAATTTAAATTAAAATAGAGGAAAACTTTTAATAGTTATTATGATATAATCGATTAGTTATATATATTATATATATAATAATGTTATTGTACATGTTTAGTATTTTTTCATCCTATAATTTAGACATAGATGTGCCACTGAAAATACGTAATAATTAAAATAGGGAAAAATTAATAGTTATTATGATATAATCGATTAATTATATATACTATATATATAATAATGTTATTATATATTTTTCATTTTTTAATATGTAATTTCAATTAAAATAGGGAGAAATTTTATTAAATATTTATTTAACAATTTTTTCACTTCAAAAATCACTAGTCCTGTGACTCAATTTCTGTAAAATCCCAAATTATTTTGTTTTTCTACCCTTTTTTCCCGATATTTATTCCCTTCTCACTCAGGTTTTCTTCATTTAGTAGGATGCTTTTTTTTACTAAATCACTTGTCACGACTTAAAAAATCACTTGTCATGGGTGTGACTTAAATAAGTCACCCCCGTGACTCAACTAAAATCCAGATTATTTTATCTAGGAATAAAGATGTATAATGACATTATTATATATATAGTATATATAATGAATCGCTTATATTATAATAAAATTTAAATTCATTAACAATTATTTAAGTATAAGTATATTTAAATTATAGGATGAAAAAACTACGAAACATGTATGATAACATTATTATTTATATAGTATATAAAATGAATTGATTATATTATAATAACTATTAATTATATCAAAATTAATTCATTAACTATTATTTAAGTATAAGTATATTTAAATTATAGGATGAAAATATATTCAGTAAAAAAAACATCCTACTGAATGAAGAAAACCTGAGTGAGAAAGCAATAAATATTGGGAAAAAAAGGCAAAAAAAATCATTCTCCGATTTTCTTTTTTCTTCTTCACAGGTGTGAGTCTTTTTCCTTCAGCTGTGAGTTAACAAATTTCATTTAATATCATTTTTTCCTTCTAATTAACATATATTCTAACTTTAGATATAATGTCCTTTTTTTCTTCTAATTAACATATATTCTAACTTTTGATATGGATGTCGATATGATGTGGATTTTACCGACCAAACAGGGACTACCACGTCTTCTATTTTTGGCGAGCTCGCGGAAAAACTTTTGAATTTCACCGCACTTGAAGCTATGAAATATTACAATGAGGTTATATTTTTTGATTTTTTTAATGTGCAATTTAATATGACAACAATTATTTTTATATGGCTATATGGCTGACAATTAACATTTTTGCATTCCCATAATAAGAACATGGAACTTCCTCTCGAAAAGGCCAGAATTGAGAAGCAAAACATTTCTTCTTCATATCAAACCAGCAAACATTCAGTCATCAGATGCAATGCAACGATTTACTATTATGTATTACCATGAAGTTGATGACAATGAACTACAAAAGGCTTCAACTTCACCCGCAAAAGATGATCAAATTTCAAATGATGATCAAAATGACACAGCTGAAATTACACCTCCACCTATTTTAGGTATTCGTTATTTGTCATTATTTATGTAAACTTTTTTTACAATAATTATATTATCATCTGTTACTTATCTATCTAGCATTTTTTTTTAAAATGTCACCTTATATACTCTGCTGCTTATATACTTTGATTTTTTTATTTTTAGAACATATTGCTGAATCTTCTTCATCAGTCAAACAATACCATCATAAAAGATTCAACAATATAGAACCTAGTCCGCACTAGGATGCAGATATGATCATCAACCATATCGAACCCATACCACAGTCAGATACAGATGGTGTTCGCAATAACAAAAAACCTAAATTTTCATAAGCTCTTTCTGTTAGAACAAAATCATCATATGACTTGTGTACCTTTTGTGCTTTAATTTCATGTTTTCTTAAACCTTAATATTTTGGACATCATATATTTCTGGATATCCATATGATGGTTTTTTTGTTGTTAAATCACAGCCGTTAATAAATTTTTATTACTTGGATAATAGCAACTTATTATTTTTATTAAACTCGTACAAATCATAAAGTTCAAAATTCATAGACATCTCAACATATCAAAAGAAAAAAAAACGTTTTCTTTACTTTATCTTTATTTTCTCTTTTTTTAACTTTATCTTTATTTTCTCTTTTTTTTAACATTTCTTGTTTTCTCCTGCATTTTCATTTTCATCAGATTTTTGTAAAATAAATTCTTGTAAATAAAGCATCATGTAAAATTCTGAATATAAACCTGATTAACTTATTCTCATTTTACTACTAATCTTAATATTACATGTTCATTATTTCTAGATAAACTTTAACAGAGCCACACCCGTGACTAATGATAAGCACAATAATAGTCAAGGTATTCAAGAATCACAAAATTTAAGCATGCACAACACTCACGAGTCATAGGTGCACCCGTGACTGATCATGTTAGCCTATCAACTAACATAAACATTCACCAAAAACTTCGACCATAAGCACTACATAAACATCAAAGCCCACATTATATAATAAAGTAAAATTATTCAATAATCAAAATTTTCTACTCATGAAATAAACATTAACAATACAGATCATCAGTCACAGGACCCATGATTGATGATCTTATGTTATCAATTAACCGTAAGCATTCAACTAAAGCCTTAATACTATTAATTAAACATAACCAATTTATTCACGAATACATATATAAGTGTTGTTTTTCACTCTTCTTAATGGTGGCAAACAATACCTATCCTTCTCTGTCCTTGTCTTCTTCTTCTTCACACCACCCTCTTTATCAACAATTACATTTAGAGCATCCAACTCAGTTTCCAGCTCTCCAATTTTGACTTTTCTTACTTCTTCCAATTTTGTCTTCTCTTTCTTCCCCTTTTTTCTTTTCAAAGACATGTTACAAAGAATTGAGAAAAGAAAAAATCGAGCACCATTAAAAACATTCAACCATAAAAGCACAAACACAGGAAAAAAACATTAATAATAACAACAAATTATTTTTTCAGTTAATGATTAAAGATGTTAAATGACCGTTTTCATGAACACAACCTAAAATTATAAAGCTCATAATAATTCATGAACAAACTATTTTTGACATGCATAACCATAATTGACAAGTACATCAACTAAAAGACCATTAACAAGTGTGATAGACACTCACTCAATGTTCCCTTTTTTGAAGCGCTCAAAGGTCAAAAACATTCACTCATTTCCCATTTCATGTTAAACATCAACCATAAGCTTGCTAACTAATCTAATCTTCACTACTATATATCTAACACAAACATTAATCCAAAGGTCTTTATTTTGGTTTTAATGAGGCCTTGGTAAAGGTATGGAAAAGATAAAATTTAGCTTAAAACCAAGGGACTAATTGAGCATTTAAAATGATACATACCAATAAAATATAAAACACAATTTTTTTTTCTTTTCAGGAATCTCCTTTACTTTTACAATCAACCATTTTCCTTCATTTTCTTTTTTCTTCCCTTCTCTTTTTCCCCTACCATTTTCTCCTTCCTTTTTTCCCTTTTTTTTCTTCCATCTTCACTTGATATGATTTGCTTTTTTACTAAATGTACAACAGTATATATCCTTCTAATTTTTTCCCTTTTTCTCTATCTTCTTCAGTTGGTATCATTTGTTTTTTTTTCCAATGTGCAACAACATATATACCTATTAAATGCTCAACTTGCCCTTATGGCGGGTATAATCAAAGTTGATAAATAATAAAAGACAAAGCTCATGGTTCAAGTTTTAACCACAAAAAGGTTCCATGCAAGCTCAAAGGGGTTAAATAAGGATAGTATCATGGTGGTTTTTTAAGCTTTGAGGTTATATCCTAAACGCCTTCATCATTTTAATGTCTGCATAAGATTATGTAATCTTGACTGGTATTCGTAAGCAAGTTCTAGATTTGTTTAACATGAAAGAATACTCTCAACAATGAATACTTTTAATTGGTCTCAAACCCTTACCGAAGGAAAGTGTCATCCATCAATCAACTCATGCAAGCAAATATATTTATTCACTTATATTATGCATTTATAACACCGATTAAGTTCAGTCAATAATCACACATCTTTAACTATTAAAGAAAAAATAAACACAATACGTACAACAATCATAGTCAACATCATAGGAAATTAAATAAAATATCTAACATGCAAACAACACTAATTAAACCAAACAATAAAATAAGACAAATTTAATGATAAACAATCAAAATAATCAAAGAAAAATTAGAAATACAATACTAAGATGGAGGTGGACGCTTTCTCAAGCGAGGATTCAAATTTGCTAACATATCCTTGATCTTCGCGATATCTTCCTCAATCTTTTGCAACCTCGAACTCTTTCGCTGTTCAAAAACAATCAGTTGATTGGTTAATGATTGTTATTCAACAGAAGTAGGTGAAATGCTAAATTGTGTACCTTCATGTAGTGAAGGTCCCTCCCTCTATGTACCTTTACCTCTTTCGCACCAACTGCACTCAGTAGTTGAAGGTTCTGTTGCCTCATCACTAATAACAACATAACAATCACCTTGCCGCTTCGCAATCTTCATTGACACCAAGGACTGCAAGTCTAAACTAAAATTCCCTGCAACTAACTGCATACTTGTTCTCTCAGTCAGTAAACCAAAATACTCTGCAATTTGAGTAACAAATGCCCTAACAACTATTTTCTCAGTGCTAACTTTCGCTACATCCATCATATGCTCACTTAACCACAAGCCAGCATTAAAGTGTTTACCATGCACCACAACACAAACAATCAGCTTTAGAAACTACACCTTGACTATCTTCTCTACCAAATATTGTACAAGATAAAAACTTATGAAGATAGCATAAGCTAGGATCCACTAAAGCAGACAATTTAGACCTACTCGGAGAAAAAACATTTTTTGAATTTGTAATTTCATTCCAAAATTCTTTACGCCTAAATTCATCATCATAGCCATATAAATCACTTTGTGGAAATCCAAATATATCATTAAGATCATTTAAACTAAGAACATGCATCTTATTCATTAATCTAAATATCAAATTAATCACGATGTCATCTTTGTTATAGGTCAAAGTTAAAGTTGTTAAAAATTCTAATGTTACTTCAACGTTTGAATTTTTTCTAAAATTTGCAAATTTGTCCCATCTTATGTTATGCAACAATTCATTCACTCGATTTGCAATTCCTAACTCAGTTATAGCTTCATGATCAATGAATCTATTTGGCAAAATCAGACGATCTTTTAAACTTGCATACCTTGATTGGCTCTGAGCATTGTTAAATTGAAGGCAAGGATTACCTATATCAGGGGCATCGTCCGCTTCAGAAGATGAAGATGCCCCAAATCTCATACGAGGCATAATCTAAATAACAATCAAGAATCAAAATATTTTCACTAATCTCAAACAAAACAGAGCAATTTATTACTTAATTAGATTTAGAACAGTTAAATATAATTGGCAAACATAAAATCATATAGTAATATAAATCCAATAGGTCATAAGATGAACAAAGATTCGTTTTAAATATACATGCTTTAATAAATAATAATATTATTAAAGATTAAAATGAAAACAATTAAATAGTTTTTATCTTATCACTTGTATATTATATCAAAATGTTTTATAATGTCAAACTTAAATTATTTAATAATGAATATAACAATTCGTTGAAAACTCAAATATACTATATTCTCAACTGACAGAAGGGAATAGCTAGGACAAATACCACTTATATGGACGAAATACCTGATTTATTTACATACAAATTAACATATTTATATGTACATGTGAGATCTAATTCAAACATTCAGAACAGTGTAGGAGGTGTGATTACATCCATAACTGTACGGACAGCCAGAATTGCATCAAGCTCTCAAAATTTTACTTTATTCATCTTTTTACTTTTGTTTTCCAAGGTTTGATATTGTGACGGTTCTATGAGACAATAACGATCAAAATCGTTCCTATGAAAACAATAGAATTACTAACTGTATCAGCAAATAAACCACCATCAAGTTTACTACAGCAAGGTCGTAGCTAGTGAAGCACGGTTTGCTTCAAAGTCACAACAACATAGCACATCAAGATACTAATGCTGACAGAGTTTTATAGTACAGAAGCATTATTGACCCTATTGATAACATTTATATTTATGAGGCAACAACAAAATTCAAATAGCATTGCTAAAGTTTCTCAAGAAAAAGTTAATGCATCAATGCAAATCTAGCATTTCTATTCATGCTTACACACACATGTATCATAATACTCAGTATGTCTTTGTAATCAAATTTATGAATCGTTGTTCAGTGTAGAAGTAAAACTGAGTGCGAATAGACCGACTAAATCTACATCTAAATAACAGATTACCAGCATCAAAAAGAATATTATTTTCTTCTAAATGCAGTAGTTAAAGACAATTAAGCATAAAGAGCACAGAAGGTTTTGCCTTAAAGGGCCAACGCATAGATCTTTTCAAGAAAAAATACAACAAAATAGTATGACAAACTTAAAAAATCTATTGAAATAGTTAATAGTATAAGAATGAAGCATCGACCCATATCAAAATAATATTTTTACTTAATACATTTTACTGAATGTTGCGGAATACGTTTAAAGATATAAGAGATTACCTAATTAGCAACTTCCAACAGACGCGGCTGATAAAGCTGAAGACGGCAATAAGGACAGTTAAACTCCCACGAAGATTCGAACAAAATGATTTTGGCTTAGTTTGGGGGAGCGGTGGCAGTTGATAACTTGCTGAAATCAACCTGCTAAAATGATAAGTACTTATTCTCAATAAGTACTTATGTGTTTGGAATTGCTGTTTTGGTAACTTCTGAAACGTGAAAATAAGTGTTTGGCAAGTGCAGTTGCAGTTACTGAAAAAAAATAAAATGACTAAAAAGCCCATTAATTTAATAAACTATTAATTATTGTATAAATAATTAAAAAATATATTATTAGTCATATAAATTTTAAATTTTAAATAATAAAATATTAAATTAAAATAAGAAAATATAAATAAAATAAATTTAGTAAATAAAATATTTCATAAAAATA
>JANZXP010000008.1:30300377-30325846 GCA_027576715.1 Erythroxylum flavicans
TATCTTCTTACCCCTGCCATCATTAATTCTCCATCTTGATGTTCCACACTAGGGACAACTTTCCAAGTCCCCATACTTTTTCCAAAATAGGGAACAATCGTACTTACATGTATGTATTGAGACATAACCCAAACCTAGGCTTCGTAGAAATTGATTTGCTTCATAATAAGACTTCAGCAAAGATTTAGAATTAGGTAATACATCCCTCAACAAAGCAAGTAACATGTCAAATGACTTATTGCTCCACTTGTTGTATACTTTTAAGTGAAGCAACTTTATTAAAAATGACAACTTCGAAAAGTTTGTACATCCGGGGTACAACTCTTCAGTTGCTTTACTCAACAATTCATGAAAGGCACCCATAATAGAATCTCCGATGCCTATAGGAGGACTCCTTCCATCTTGATCAATTGGACAATCATTTAAGAAAGAAGTCACATCATAAAGCAAATCTTGCATGCCATCATCCTCATCATCACCATCACCTTTATTAATATCATTGCCCATCCTATCAATGCCTACATTTGCAGCGTCAACCCTTTCTTCCCTGGAGATAAATCCATATTCTGGCAGTTCACCATGTAAAACCCAGCAGGTGTATGATTGGTCCATGCCAAATTGCATTAAATGGTCAAAAACATTCATCTGATACCTCATATAACAATTCATGCAATGTGCACAAGGGCATGAAATTTCACAATCTTCGCCCTCTTTTTTAACCACAAAATTCATAAACATTCTCACTCCATCAATGTATTCACGGAAAACCCTAACACTATTCATCCAACTCTTATCCATAGTTAAAGTGGCACCTAAGAATGTAGTTAAAGAGACTTAAAATAAGGAATGTGCTTATATAATTGAACTTCCATAATATACCTGATGAGTATTGTTCAATTTTGGGTCTAAGCTACCTAACAACCTCTCTAGGAAGACTAGTGTGCCTTAATGAGAACATTATTTCTATGAGAAGAATAGGATACACAAGAACTTGAATTAAGGAAAGATTGAAGAAGGAATTACTTTAATCTATGAAAATTTTGAGGTTAGATCAAAATAGGAATGTAATTTAAGATGAAATAAAGCTTAGTTATCAATGGAAGCTAGGTAAACCATAGTATCATAAAATATAGAGACTAACTGGTAAATGGTGACTATAATGAACTAACATATTCAATTTTCTTATCAATACTTATATTTAATTTGATCCAACATATTCAATTTTCTTATCAATACTTATTATATTTAAGGCATTATTGCCTTAAACTCCCATCCCAATTAACAATAACAAAGTGGGAAGTGGTTATCCCAAGAAAAGATTCGATAAAGAATTAGTTAATTCAACTTGAATGTCTAAATATTCTAGCAATAAAGCCCATTTCAACACCACTTTTTATTGAGATCACTCACCAATAAAAGCCATCATTTCTGCTACCATAGAAATAAAAAAAGATCCTTTTATATTTTATAACCACTATATTAGTATTCTTGAGAATGAAGATTTTGTACTTAAAGATATAAAGGAAAAAGGGAAATGATATGAGTTTACAAATGTATAATAAAGATGCAAAAAAACAAAAAATGGTTATAAGAAATAGCTTAGAGCTACTTCAGGAAGATTTGGAAAGTTTATGATTAGTAATACTCGAATCCTTGTGCCATTTGACTAAAACATTTAAGAGTTATTAATTTTGTCCTATTGCTGTTTGATGTGAAGTTTTTGTCCTATTGTTGTTTGATGTTAAGTTTTTTACTGGTCAATTAGCTATGATTATCACCTTGTATATAATTTGGAGTCATGCTCATTATCTTCTAGGCATCTCATAGATTGCCTTTGGAGAACTTGTTTCAAGAGTTACTTCATTCCGTTATTTTTGGTGAATTCAAGTAAAATAGAACAAAAAGATTAGGTTAAGCTTGGCAATAACATAAACAATTTGTGATGCGATACCAGTAAACATCTATTGTTGTAGAGATTTCTAGTGGATGCTTGTATCTTAACAGTAACCATTGGAAGCAGAAAACACTAAGATATGGATGGTAACTAGGAACACCAATTGCTAATTCTTTATACATCTACTCTCTGCCTTGAAGTGATGCATAACATTCGTTTGACCAATTGCCCTTTTATGGTAGTAATGAAATTTGTTTTATCAGACAATATTGTCTCACTTTTTAGAAATGAAATGGCTAATACCTTAACATAGGTATTGCTTGTTGTAGCAATTGACTTCGCTAGCATTTGAGAGACTATTGATCCAAGTAGAAAGAATTTATGTATCCTAATGAAGTTCAGTTTTGGAAGTTGTTTCACTCGGATCGTCATAATTTGTACAAATTTGTGAATGCGTGGATTAGAGGTTGGGGTATGTCAATCACAGGGGTAAGAAACAACAAAATCCCTCAAATAATTATCTCAGATAGAGAGAAACCCATTTCACCTACATTACCGAAACTTATCTCATTTCATCCCATCTCTAAGAAAACCCCTCAAATACTTCCATATGAAATTATGGTCTAACATGTAGTTCAATATTCAATGAAACAACACAGAAAACATCTGAAGTATTGGGAGGGAAAACATCTGCAAATGGCTCATACCACACACCTGAACTAAAAAGATAAAGAGAAGATGAAAATACCTTGACGAAATGTAGCCGAAGAAAACAACGAATATGGCTAGAGATGCAATGGATAGTAGGGCAGATCAGACTGAAGGATACAGCGCGTAGCTTGGGTGGGGGGAAAGGGACTCGGGTGGAGGTTTTAAAAAATAGGAAACGATATCGTTTGGTTTTAAACCAAACGACGTCGTGTTGCTCTTGAAGCCAACACTGACGTTTTCTTCAATAAAATGTCGCGATTTCACTTTCTCGACATTTTATTGAAAAAATGTCATAAAAAGTTTCATAATTTCGTGACGTTTATATAAAACATCACGAAAAATTCAGATTTTTTGTGACGTTTTTTAAACATCGCGAAAAGTCTTAACAATCCGCGATGTTTTATCAAAAAAACGTCGCGGATGCTGTGTATTTTTTGTAGTGAGTGTTACCTCTACCTCTTTTTATATTAATAGCCTTTGAAGCTGAAAATAAATCAACAGTGATAATAAAACATTTTAATATATAAATATATGTTTGTGCATAAGTCTAATTGAAGGTATTAAAGATTAACAAACCTGTACTAGTTGTTTCATTATTTTTTGACGTATAATGAAGTTATGAATGACTTGAAGGCAGAATAATATTGTTTCTTTATTGTGGCAACATATTAGAACAAGCTCAATTTCCTATGAATAAAAAATGAATATAACATGGAAAAGATATATATATATATTCAATTGAAGGTATAGAAATTTTAAAACTGTGTGACCCATTCCATTGTTGTTTAAGGTAGAATGCTTTTTTTGGAATATAAGTAATGAATTCATTAAAAAAGTGAAAATTATAAAATGTATGAGATCACATATCCTAAGAATGGAGCTAAAACTATTAAAGAAAGTACACAATGGATATATTCAGAAACATTTTATTTTAAAAGTTCAATTGAAATGTAAAAGCATTGGATAAGAGTAGATGATTAGTATTGATCATGAGGTTCATCCTTAGTTTGAGAAGTAAATGGCTCCATTCAATTTTTTTGAACTCTTTAGTCTTACTGTAGATTTTGGTATTGCTCATCCTCCAAATGCAGTGTACTTACATAACAAAACCAGTTTTGAATAACCTTTGATATTATCTATTAGTCCACCACAATTTGCCAGCCTAAGTTAAATAGTTCATCAAACTAAGATGACTATTTTATAATCCAAAGATATTGAGAAAAGCAATCCATAGTGGTTTGGTTTGAGAACATTTGAAGAAAATATGGTCTAAAGATTAGTGTCCAAAATTGAGAACTTAATTCTATCTCTATTTCCCAATTTCTGTAAAGTAGCTAACCGTAAGATGAAAGAGTAAGTTGAAGCAATATATATCTGATCCTTATATCAATCTGTAAATTGGAAACCTAAACATAGGTCCTAGCAATAATTCTCTATATAATTGAGCCGTAAATTTATGAGATTTGTGTAGTTCCTGTATTATCTTATCTTCTTGCTCTTGATTTGGAAGGTATGAAGGCCATTGCTCAATAATAAAACTGACTCCTCTACATATATGGAACGGCTAGTGCCACCTGTTATTCCATATCAGAGTTTGGACTTTAGTATCTTTAGGGATAGTTCCTCTTAAGGTTGTAAGGAGGTTAATGTTACATAAGGCCCTAAGTTATGCCAATTATGAAACCAAAAATTTATGTTCTTTCCATTGCCAACCTAATGCTTGATATGAGGTTGCATGAAGGATCTCATATGTAAGATTTGTTAAAAAGTGTTAGATTGCAAAGTAGTTTGAGAAATAGAACAAATGTTTTTTTTGTTTGATGTGAAGCATATGAACCCATCTTACCTGGAGGCTTCTTTATCCCAACATAACTTGAAAACCTCTACAGTCTTTTTACCAACAAAATTTTGTTCATTCTACTAGCTGAGTTGATTCCCAACCCTCCATACTGCTTAGAATGACATATGACACTCCATTTTACTTTAGACAATTTTCACTTACTAGAATTTTGTCCATTCTAGATGAAGTCCTTAATACTTTTATCAATTTTCTTTAGGACTCCTTTAGGAATATGTAGATTTTTGAACAAGTATATATGCAAATTATTAAGAATGGTGATGCCTAATTGTATTCTACCTCCATATGATAAGAATATATTATTCGATTACGAGAGTCTTTTGCTAGCTTTTTTAATGAGAGGCCTGCAATAAGCTTCCTTAAACTTCTTTGTAGAAATGGGGACACCCAAATAAGTGATAGGTAGCTAGTGTAAACTGATTTCAACATCTACTATTACAGTTAACAAATTTCCATAATTTTTCTAAAAAGGTAACCTGCACTCTTGTTTGGGTTAAACTTGAGCCTAGAGGCTTCTTGAAACATTTGTAAAGCTTTTAAAAGTGTTTCCACATAATTAGGATAACTGCCACATAGCATAAGTAAATCATATGCAAATGAGAGTTGAGTAATCCCAAGACCACCACATTTATAATGGAATTTGAATTTAGGATGTTCCTCTATACATATTTGTGTAATCCTTTATAGTACCTCCATAGTAATGGAAAAAAGATAGGGAGAGAGAGGATCACCTTGTTTGATTCATCTAACAATTGTATAAAGTGGAGAAGGTTCTCCATTCGTCAATACTGAGTAAGAACAAATGTTATAAAAAAAATGAATCCATCTGATGAACTCAGATGGATATCCAAATACCTGTAGAGAGTAGATAAGGAAACTCCATTCTATACTACCATAAGCTTTGGTGAAATAAATCTTGAGTGCATAACTCCTGATATGCTCCTTAGTATTGTATTTTTTGAATAGTTTTTAAGTTAACAGGATGTTAACACCCACGCTTCTTCCTGGGACATAAGCACCCTGACTTGGACTGATTAAGTCAGGTAAAGTAACTTTCAACCTGTTGGTAAGAATTTTTGTAATAAACTTATATATCACATAACAATATGCAATAAGCTTAAAATCACATAACATTTGGGATTAGGGACTTTAGGAAACAAGACTAAATTTGTTTTGTTCATTTCAGCAAGCAATCTCCCACTTTTGAAGAGCTCTTGAACAACACTTACTACTAGAGATTGTAAGATATTCCATTTCTCTCGAAAGAACATTACATTGAAGTCCTTTGGTTCTACAATCTTATCAGGGTGGAATGAAAATAATACTTCTCTCCTTATAGTTAACTTCTTTGGGCAATTCAGAGTGTTGATCACGCCTTATAGAACTTGCCAATTTATATAGAAAAATGTCAAAAAGATTAGCTTAGTGTGTAGTTTGACCACTTATCTGTATAAAGTGTCTTCTTGCTACCTCTTTCAACTACTATTGGTTATGAATTAATCCATAATTAAGATCAAGGGATCTTACATTGTTTCTATTTCTCCTTCCTTGAATCACATTATAAAAATACTTGGTATTTCTATCTTCTTACTGCATCCACTTAGTTCTTGATTTCTACTTTAATTGAGAATTGTACTCCTCTAGAGCCTGTAAGTATGAGCTAAGATTAGACTTATCTTTCTCAATGAGCATAGGATCTGAGGGGTTGGCCATTAGGAGGTTTTGAGTGGAAGTTTTATAGTTTTCATCTTCTTTATCCTCATAGGATTAGGAGACTCCTAGAGGAGTTTAATATAACCAACATTAATAGTTTTTAGTAATTACACACATTGGAATGCTTTAAAGCCCTGAATGTTTTTCTTAATGGCAGGTGCTAAAATTGAATCAAGTTAGGAATGCTTTAACAAGGAATTAAAAAACCTGAATGGAGATTTCCTTGGCCTTGTTTTATTGTTGACACATATATTGATTTGAGTGTGATATGAAATCAAAGGTTCACCAAACTAGGCATACCTTCCATTGTAAGGCGACAACATATACCCTATAAGTATTATAACATGTCTAGGGTATATTAAGAAGTGAACATAACAAATGAATTAAGTACATCTAAGTATAGTAAGAGACATAATGGTACTTAATGTAAAAGACTTGGGTAAATGGTTAATTTGTTCATTTCGACATGAACATACTTTTGTAATTTGGGTATATATTGGTCTGTAGACCTTCAAATTGGATAATTCTAAGTGTAGATTAAACTAGAGACATAGATATAAAAATTTTAAGAAATTTTATTATGCTTCTAGGATTTTTGAATTCTGGCTTGAAGTTGAGTTATGGCTGTTGTCCTTGTTTTCGAACAACCTATAGTGTTTTGGGTATAAATCCCAAAATACTTAACCAAATTGCATGAAATTTATTCCATTAGAAATTAAGACATAAGGGAATGAAATTAATTGATAATATTGTAGGCCAATATGGGAGGTAAAGGAAGAAGAAGGATCCATAAGCAATTTTTCTAAAGTTAACACATGGACCAATTGGATTAAAGCATTTGTGACCAATAATAATAAAGCATGTGTGTCTAATAGGAATTAAGCATATATGTGAGTCTTGAAAGTTTTGTAATGGGCATATGGAGAGGGGAGCTGTAAGACATTTTGGGGGCTCTAAGTTCAGATTTTTCTCCTCTCCATTTCACCTTCTTCAACCCATCATGTTTCATTTAAAAAACTAAGCCAATCTTAGGTGGAAATCAAGGTAATAGTTTAGGAGTTTCTGTGCACATTTATCTCTTCTTACTTTGCTTATGAAGAAATAAAATTATAAGGTTGTAAGTATGATTGAGATATATATTTTTAGTGCTTCTAGTTAGTGAGTTAAGCAAAGCCAAAGAGGAAGGGAAGGAAAGGCAATAGAAGACCTACTTTGTCAATTTTGAGGTTTGGAACTCCACTTAGCTAATTTCTAACTTTGTGAATATTTGAATGTGCAAAAAGATTAATTTCAATGTGAAATGTTTGCTAGGATGATACTTTAATGCTATTTTGTTGTTATCTTGTGTAAAATTGATTGGATATGATAAGAGATTATTGTGTAATGGAATTCCATCTATTGTTGAACCAATCACATTGTTTAGGTCATAAATTAGCCTAAAGACCTCTAAATTTGGTGATTTTAGTTGAAAATGAAAAATAAGACATATAAATAGAAATCTTTATAAGAGACTCTGACTTCGTTCTAACTTCATGACATTTGAAATTGGGATAGAAAACGGTGACCTGAAGTTACCCCTATTTTGGAGCAGCGTGTGATATTTGATCTGTAGCTCATGTGTTATAAGTCCGAATGGTCTAATCTTTAGTGTTTTGGAAATTAGAGACACATATGGAAAAATGTCTAGAATACCATAAAACCCATTTCTAACTTTTTCTATACAAATATTAAAGAACAACTAGACTCCGTCATGTGATTTTTTTCTAGACTAATAGTTTGCCTATTTTTAGACCACTTTGGGGTTTAGCTCAAATTGCACTATTTTTTGTTTGTTTTCAGTTACGATTTTTACCGAATCTTATTTGAACCTTTTTGAATGTGAATGAAACTTTTCAAACACCTAGAAATAAATGAAATAGGACTTATCGCATGTGAATTAGGAGACTAAACATTGGAATATAAGATTAAGCAAAATGTATTCCAAAAAAATTTATATGTACATAAATGATTTGTATCCATAGTCATTACTTATATGTGTATAGTATGATTATACAAAGTGATTTTTATACCCTTCTAATGGTGGTAAGCTATAAATTGCATGTATAAACATAAATATAGATTTTATGACTTGAAATATATATCATATGATTTGTTAATATATGAATTGTGAAATTTTCAAATGGTTAAAGGAAATGTTATGGTGCCCACTCTATTGTCTTGATTGTGGATAGATAGGCATGTCTATAGGGATATAGTTCATCTGCTACAGTTTGATACCATCAATGTCCACAGTTAGATACCTTTGGAATCCACAGTTTGATACCTTTAGGTATCCAAAATTCGATGCCTTCAGCTATCCACAGTTTTGATATCTTTAGATATCCACAACTCCCGTTATCCACACCTATAGGAATGTGCAGGCCTAACACAGAAAGAAAAGTAAATAGATATAAATAAGAAATACAGTATAACAATATAAGTAATCGGTATGTGAATGAGTATTTACATTTGTATTGATAATTTGCATCATTGAGTGTTGAATATCAATGATTCACTTTTGATGGTGAATTTATAGTATATGAACAACATATTAAATCATGTTTGCATTATTTATTGATTAAGTATTTCATCACTATTTATATTTATGCAATGTTAATGAATGTATGTGTTTGACGGATGACTATTGTGAGTATTCATCCAAACTAAGTGTTCCCCACTAAGCTTTCAAGCTTACCATGAGAATTAATCCATACAGGTCCAAGTCAAAGGAGTAAAGTAAAGGGAACATCTATAAGGACCAAGGCTAACAGATAAAAGAAAAAGTACTTTTACAAGGTGTTTTTAATTAAAGTTGATTGTATATGTAATGGCTAAAGGAAATTGTATGCTTTCTTTTAGATTACCATGTAAATGTAAAGATGTTCTACTACTGTAAAATGATAATGTTAAGTATTGGGGAGTTTTTTAATGTTTATATATATAGCATTAAACCGAAATGTATGTTATGAATCTATGTATAGGAAATTGGTTGCCTTATGTATGGATGGTTGTAGGTTCTGTATAGGGTTGTTACAACCATGCATTGTAGTGAGACAATGATCATTAACTGAACATCTGTTTAATTTCCTTTGTACTAGACCAATGCCTTTTTGGTGGTTACTCTATGTAAAAATAGGATATTGAAATTTAAGGTCAACTAGCTCAAACTTAGTAGTTAACTTTATAAATTCTCTAGTGTATACATATGTTATTCTTTAACTTCGATTAGATTCAATTGAAGTCAATATGTAATTAAAGTCTTCTACAACCATCTAAGGGCCTAAGATGCTATAGACAATAGCTTGTAAGCCTCTCTAATGCTGCCTTCCAAAATTTTCAATTGCTACATATATAACCGTAATTGAAACTAGACTTATGTTAGCTTTAATAGTGAGCTCACAATGTAGCCATTGGTCATTATAAAACCAATTTGTTAAGATCAAGTGACTTGTATCATGTGCCACACTTACCATTCAGATGTTTGGAATGATTGTTAAGAGCTTGCCATTCGGATGGGAGAAAATGTAACCTCTTTAAAGTACATCTTCTTTTATTTTCAATTTCCACGAAACCAACAAAAACTGATTGCTTAGAAACTAAGTAAAATTTTAAAGCTAACTGTTTATTGAGGCAATTTGATCCCCTCATATTCGATATGGTGTAAACCATACGAAATACTTAATATTGTTTTTCCTCTTGGATATATACTTACTAGACCCACCTTCTTGCCATTGCTTATGCTCTTTCTTGTTTCCTTCTCCATCACCACCAATGCTCACTACTTGTATTGCATTAATGCATTTGTTTCATCATTGTTCATCTATTTTGCTTCAATGATTATCATTTCCATAGGCTGCTAGGAATTCACATCATTCTCACCTTCCTCACTTCCTTTTTTTGCAAATTTACTCCTGTAATTACCAGTGGAGTGTGTGGCCGAGGATGAGTCTATATAATAACTTCTTCTTTTAGATCTAAGATTCCTTATGGCCCCGTGTCTTAAATGTTTACATGAATTTCTTCCTACTTTTTAGGAGTTTATTGCTTATCTGGTGGTTTAATCATTGCTTACAAGATATCATCTTGTTTAGAAACCTATTGTTGGGTAGTCACATTATTTTCCTAAAGTTCATCAACTTGTTGGCTACTTTTTAAAGTCTTTAAGGCTGGATCTTCTACTTTTCTGCTCTCTCATTCTTTGTGGATTTATTTGGGAACCTATACCTAGGTTTTTTTCCTTCATATAAAGTCTCCAAGTGTAAGATAATAGGATCTTGCCCTCATAAGTGCACCATCACTATTGTATTTCATGATTGGAATGCTCTTGGGTAAGATTTTTCCATATTTGTCTTTCATACAAACTTTAGCATTCCTAACCCTTTTAATGTTTGTAGTATTTTCTTCCATTGTTAGAGGAATACGAAGGTAACTAGCCAAGTAACCTGGCCCCTCCTGACCAACATTCAAGGGGTACTTTGGGCAAGTTAACCCATATCGGTATAGTTTTAATCTCAGCTCTATCAAGTTGAAAACCCATTTTCCACTTCTTTAAAAATATAGATTTACACTGTATATACCAAGGTCCCCTGTCAGCTACTTTATTCACAATTTCCTTGGAATTAAAACAAAAGATGAATAACTCATTCTGAAAACCCATTTTCCACTTCCATAAGAATATAGATTTACATTGTATATACCAACATCTCATGTCAGCTACTTTATTCACAATTTCCTTGGAATTAAAACAAAAGATGAATAACTCATCTTCTATTACCAGAGTAGGTTGGAGTCCCAATTTTTTCCAGCTAGCTCTACCCTACCATTGCGCCATTAGATTAGCCATTCTCTTGTCTAAGAAGCAACCTATTAATGAAGCCTCCCACTTGATAGCTCCCTGTTGCAGCACCATCTTAGTTAGAGACACAGGACCTTCACTAACTCCCATCTATAAAATGTAGCTTTCTAAACATATCCATGTCTTTAACAACTTAGTTCCAAGTTAATTTCTCTAACTTTTGTGAAGATGACAACGCCTCAAATGAGGCATGGGGTGGTTATATGGAGGAGTAAGAGAGGTAGGCAAACGAGGGAACTCCTAAGGCATTAAGGGGGAGGTCAGGGAAGGTTGTGGGTTTGGGAGGGACATATTTACATTTAAGGTAAACTATCAGATGAGCTTTTAGGATGAGTTATAGGCAAGCTTCCAAAAACAGCAAAGAAGAAAACTCACCCAATTCAAACCATCCAGGTTTGGCAAGAAGATGAAGTAAGGTGTGAATGAACATAAAAATGGAAGGTAGGAAAGAGTATATAAATGCAAAGGGAGGAACAAGAGGGTTAGAATCAGGAAAAAAGTTGAGAAGCAAATGGTAGAGTATGTAAGTTATTATAGATTAATTAATATGTAATTAATCTATATTGTCATCTACAGTAGCATGCAGTCCTCTCTTCTCTACTATTTTTATGCTTGACACTTGAGCTCACTTTCCTTACCTAAAGCTTGTGTTTTGCTCACTCTTGCCTAGCGCTTTATTTTGATATTTGACGTTAAATGTTATTGTTGGCTAGGAATTGAATTTATGGCACCAAGTGATTGATCTGGTTGAAATTGCATATCCCTTTATTCTACAATTTTGATAGCTATCACATGCTTCTTTTTGTTTCTATCAAGTTCCATTATATTGGATATCTACAAGAAAAATTACATAAGTGTTACTAACATTACAATAAGATAATAGAAATAGCACTTTAATGATGCATTCAATCATTATAGTCAAGATACATTCAATCATCAACATTAATCGGATTAATAACATAAATATTATCAACATTACGTTTGAGACAATATAAATAGCACTTTTATGATACATTAAATCATCACAACCAAGATACATTCAATCATCAACATTAATCGCATTAATAACATAAATGTTACCAACATTACATTTGCGAAAATAGAAAGAGCACTTTTATGATACCTTTAATCATCATAATTAAGATACATTCAATCATCAACATTAATCACATTATTAATATAAATTTTACAAAACATTATATTTGAGATAGTATAAAGAGAACTTTCATGATACTTTTAATCATCATTATCAAGATAAATTCAATCATTAACATTAATCGCATTAACAACATAAATTTTACCAATATTACGTTTTAGATAGCATAAGGAGCACTATTATGAAACATTCAATCATCAACATTAATCCTATTAAGAACAAAAATGTTAACAACATTACATTTGAGACAATAGAAAGACCACTTTCATGATACGTTCAATCATCATAATCAAGATACATTCAGTCATAAACATTAATCGCATTAATATTATAAAAGTTACCAACATTACGTTTTAGAAGATATAAAGAACACTTTTATGATACATTTAATTAACATAATCAAGATACATTCGATCATCAACATTGATCCCATTAATAACACATATGTTACCAAATTTTCATATAAGACAATAGAAAGAGTGCTTTCATGATGCATTTAATCATTATAACCAAGATACATTCAATCATCAATATTAATCACATTAATAACATAAATTTTACTAGCATTATAATAAGATAGCAAAAAAAGCACTTTTATGATACCTTCAACCATTATAATCAAGTTCCTCAAAATCATCATCATAAATAGCATTATGATTCGATTCTTCACCGTTATTATTTTTAGTTAAAGTATCATTATTGTCATATAATTCATCCTCAATATAGTCTTAATCTCTTTCTATGACAAGATTCCTTATACTACAATTGCTTATTGTATATTGGGATCAATATCGCTCCTATTGAATGATGATATATCTTCCTAACGATATACTTCATCACAATCTTCATCCATCAGACCCTTTTCCCTTTCACAAAAATAAAAAATTCAATGTTGAAAATTTTGAACAACTCTCCAGTTGCTGACCAATATAGTGTCATTTAGGTAGTATACTTTCTTCACTTGAATTATAAGCTTAAATGTTTCATTTTCATTCCATATGCTACGAATATTGATGTTAGTAATATTTCCATTCACTTTTATATTAATCATTTTATCAGCAAGATGAAACCATAAACACTTAAATAGAATACTCTTTTATCCTTGATGTAATGAAACTTGATTGTTTCAGAGAAAACACCATAAAAGTCAATATATCACCTTTATGCTGCCCCTCAATAAGAACCCCACAATTTTGGCTTCTAAAGCAATTGTCATGCTCATTTATGCAAAATCTAACTCTATTAATAATGTAACTTATATATTTTTTCCATATATATGAGGCTTGTATGCCAAAGAATATAATGTTGTCGTCACTTCTGGTAATTTACAATTATGTAACTGTATCATCTATAGAAAAAATATAATTAAAATTTACTGTTGTAATCTCACTTACAATTTTCATTTATTTATACTATTACATAAATAACTTACTCATATCCTAAACCATGATGAGAAGTTTATATTATGCCTTTCTTCAACATTAAGTCCATATATAAATTGACTTCCTCTCAATTACTTAAAATATACCAATGGACAATTTAAAGTTTGTTTAGTTAACTCCACATGTTTTCCTGGTCCAAATGGCCTTTCTATTGGGAGAAAACTAGTAAGCCACCATTTTGATCAAAATAGAAGTTACATTTTAAATCATGTCTTCTGATGTGTGCTTTATTGATTATACATTTACTTCATAACACTTAGTAATTAATGTCATGAAATGCTTAAGATACTCATTTCTGTTCATGTTTGGTTTTATGTATAAGTTGGAAGCATAAGAGCAAAATGAGTTAAAAGCATATTCCTTGAGCCATCTTTTTAATGATCAAGATCATTTATCTTTGTGGAATAAGAAGGAGATGGATTAGGGTGAAGATGAGACAAGAAAATGTAAGAAAATGAAGAATTTAGCATAAGCTATAAGATACATGGTCGTGTAGAAATTCGAAAGTGGGATTGTTATGAAGCATAGTTGGAAACATGACCATGTATAAATTCAAAAGAGGCATTTTTATGATGCACGGTTAGATGCATGACTGTGCATACAACTATGCATCTCCCCGTAAACCTAATTTTTCATATAAATAGACTTGTGAGTGGCCAAAGAAGGTAGGAATCATTTTTGGAGAATAAAAGGATGTAGAAACTTTATTTCTTTGGGATTTATGGAGGGCTAATCTTCCTTCTTCTAGTTCATAGGGGAAATCAAAATCTAAGAACATATTTGGGTATATCTCCATTGTATATTGTTAATTCTCTCTCTCTCTCTCTCTTTATACATTTTTATGTTACTCTTAGCTTAATTTTTAGGTATTCATGTATGAATGATTAATATTCTCAGTCTTAATGGATTGTTTATGTATGAAACCATTTCTAAAATATGGAATACAATATAGAATAGTTGTATTTTCAATTCATTTTTGGTAAAATAATGGTGATGAATCATTAGGGATAACATGACATAGGTTGGATGACCCGAGCTTCTGTGGTTGTTGCCTAGAATAATTTATTTCTCTCATTCATAATGCAACTATCCTACTAAATCTGGAGAGCTTAGTCAAGGTTGTTTATAGCTAGGTTTAGCTAAAGAGCTTATTTTGATTAAAAACAACCTAAGGGAGAACCAACATAATAGAGCTTATTGTTAACCTAGAATTAATAGTTTTTAAGAGAGGTGTGAAATCAACAAGACGATGAGGTATGTTTATTTGTATGTAAGATAAGATTAAACCAAGAGCTGGATTCCAAACTCATTCATCAATCTTCTCTCTTTTATGCTGTTTAATTTGATTTTCTTTCATTATAGTTCAATTTTTCTTTTTTTTTTATTCTAACTAAACCCTTTATATCTTAAACACTGTTACTTTTCATTAAAAAAGCTACACACACACTATCTGTGGATACAACGCTTACACATCATTACTATAAATTGAGTTATGTAGAGGTAGGTTTTACTTTCTAATGTATTTGTCATGCATCGTCTCCATATCACTTAAGTATATAAATAAAATGTCAAGCATTCATTAGATTTATAAGCCTTTATAATAGAGCCTTCAAGTTAAGCTTCATTACACACGTAATATTTAAGAAAGCCTAAAAGCCTTAAAAAATATAAAACATTAGCATTTGTTGCTAAATAATACTTGAAGACAAAAATATAAAATTTAATATAAATTAATTTTCAACCAAGAACAACCATCCAAATTGAACTAATCCATAATGCTTTTCCTGGTATGGAAAGTGAATTGCCAAATGCACCATAACATCAAAGAATGATGGTAGGAAAACTAGCTCAAGCTTACATAGAATCAAAGGTATGTCTTTTTCTATTTTTTCAAGTTCTTCTAGTTTTATGTCTTACAACATAATTTCTTAAAAAAATCATCCAATTGAACCAAATTTACAGACACATCCTTTGGCAAACACCCATATATCCTAATACGAAGTAATTATTGCAGAAGTATGTAACAATCATGGCCTTTAAACTCAAAATCATTTTGCTTCTCCTTTTTTGACATATTTTAACAAGTAGGTGCAATCATCTGTGACCTATCATCTCTCCCTTTCAAATGCAAATATTTTCTTACATTCATGTCTTCTTAGTATGATATAGCCTTAATTATTTCTTTCAATTTGCCATCAATTTCCATTCAAGTACCTAAAATATTCTCACATTTTTCAATATGGATGACATCAATATTAAGCCTCGACAACAAATCCTTCTAATATAGAAAATTGAAAAATATGCTTTTTCTAATTCCAATTCAGATTAAGAAAATTTTGCTTTTGCTTTTTATTACTAGGGTGTTTGCCAGGTTTAAACTCTTGCAAAAGTTATAATTGATTAAGCAGATCATTACCTAACAAGTGTAAAGGAGCTTCACTATATTATACTTTACCATCAAACAATTTTTTAGCCATCCATTCCCATGTTCCAAGTCCCATATTAAATAAGTTTGAAGGTTACACACAGGATAGGCCATACACCATTCATTAATCCATCTAGACAAATTGTCATAAGTTGGAAAATGATTTATAATCCATAAAATATTGCATGTATTCTAAATTTTTCACCTTCAACAAAATTATAAGTTTCTAGAGATGTTTTAAATTGTCAATTAATGGTTGCATGTATACATCGATATCTTTACCAGGAGCAGTAGGTCCTGGAATAAGTAAAGATAATGAAAAAAAGACTCTTTAATACTTTTCCATTAGGATAAATTATATGGCATAACAATTACCAAACATATGCTGTAAGAAGTAATTATATTACCAAATGGATTAAATCCATCAAAGGCTAACCCAATTTGAACATTATGATAATCCTCTATAAACCATGGAAACTTCCCTTCAATGTCTTTGCATACAATTGAGTCTGCTGGATGATGCATCATGTTATCATCAATGCACTTATTTTTATGCCACGTTATATCTATGGCTATTTTTGTTAATGTAAAAACCCTTTATAGTCGTGGTTTAATAGGTATCTCAATATTTCATGGGGTTTTTTTTCTTTTCCGCTTGCCACTTGTATCCTTGATGTACCACAAATAGAACATTCTTAGAGATATTTAATGTCCTTCCAAAAGATAGCACAATCATACTTACAAGCATGTATTGATGTATATCCTAATCGAAGGTCCCTTAATAAATTTTATGGCCAATTGATAATGAATCATTGAGTAACTCTATTAACATGTCAAAAGATTTGTTACTCCACTTATTATATACCTTCAAGTGCAACAACTTGTCCAAAAAAAAAGATAGCTGTGAGAAATTAGAGCATTTTGAATATAATTCTTCTTAAGCTACTTTTAATAACTTCACAAAATTATGTAATTCTACCAAATATATTAGGAAAAGTACTATCATTTATAGTCCTCGTATAATTCCCTACATCCTCTAACAAATTTTCAATCCCATCATTTACTTCTTCATTAATATTACTATCATCTGCATCACTATTGTTATCACCACCATCACTTTTACCAACACTTCTCGGCTTAATTACTTTAGAAAATTTGCCTTGAGAAATCCATCAAGTACAAAATTTATCTATGCCTTGGATTAGAAAGTGATTACATACCACATCTTGACTTTAATTTTTGAAATTTAAGTAATCTATACATGGACAATGAATTTCTCATTCTAATTTGATCTTTTACAAATGTTAATAAAGTTTTTAATCCTTCTAAGTATTGGCTAGGCCATTGTCGATGAGTCATCTAACTTTTGTCTATATAGCTATATAACGATAAGTAAGTTTAAGTTGTATACAATGTAATTGTAACCCAAATTTGTCATATAAAGTTTGAATTCTACCAAATAATGCAATTAGTTAGAAGACTATGACAAACCCTATAATAATATGTATGAAAACATTAGTTTTTTTAGGTAAGAAATATGAACCAGCTTAGAATAGGAAGTATGAAACCATCTCCAAAAACTACATGTATATTCCTTTTATAGAGCAAAAATGTGAAAGGCATTTCCAAATATGTCCTCACATGTCACTATGATTATATACATATCTAAAATAGGTTACATATGTAATATATTGGGTTACATTACTTAAAATTTGAACTAAAGAAGTTTTAAACTTATTTCTAACATAAAACAAATTTCTTATTATGTAAAATCTCAAAGCACTAACAAAATCCAAATATTGCCCATGTTTTCTTCAATCACTCCTTTCTGCTGAGGGTATAAGGATGACTACATTATTGTAAAATCACTATAGCACTTGATAAAAATTTCAGCCATTTGATGATTAATAAACCTAGTTCCATTATCTGTAAAGAGTTTTAATGGTGGTTTGAAATTAGTTTGTAATGAGGTTAATAAAGTGTTCAAACATGTATCTACAATCCATTTATATAAGATTTTACTTAAACATTCATAAGAATTCAAGCTATAAGTTTTAAATGTACCTCCAAATTCATAACCAAGAAATGTAAGATTTGATTAAATGTGTGCTTCTGCTATTATGAGCTTTAACACCTCCTGTTGGATTACATTTGTAGTTACAGTATTAATATCATCATTCTTAATAAGAATAATAAAAATATCAAGAAACAATTAATTAGAAGATTTTATATCAAATTAGGACTTCAAAATGACCTTATTTATAACTTTACTATAAAGTTAGTTGTTCTATTATAAAATAAACAATACTAAATAGATAATCTAAATTTTTTTGGACTTGTAATAGGTACGAAACATGTACTACTAAAACTCAAAATCACTGAACAAAAGATGCAAACATCCAAGATCTAATATGCTAAAATCAAACTTAAATAGAATAAAATCTTAAATATGTTCTCTTTTGTTACAATAGAAAATTACTCAAGAAGTTAGTGATCTCATCTTTTTTAAGGTCAAACAAATATTTAAATAGATCAAAGACTCATTTTTCGTTCGCAAGTTACAATGGGTTCCTGCAGTATGAAACATCATCTTGCTTATAAATCATTTGAAAGTAAAGTTTGAAAGTGGTAGCATGTCGTAACGCTGCAAAAAATGACTAAAATTAAAACTATAGGTAGTGATAAGTCTAGGTTGATTCCATAAAGAGTATGTGTAAAGCTTTTGAAATGAAAAGATTGGTGTTTAGAGTGTGTGTAAAGCTTTTGAAATGAAAAGATTGGTGTTTAAGTTATTAGGGGGTTTGGTTTCATTTCAAATAAAACTAAAGTGAAATTAAACTAATGAAAGAAAATTAAAGAAAATAATAAAAAAGGGATAGAAGTGATGAATGGATTTTAAGTCCAACCCTCAGTTCAATCTCGCCCGACACATGAATAACCATACTTCAATATCTTGTTATTCTCATACCTCTCCTAGCAACTATTAATTGTTAACCTTGGTTTTCGCTTAGGTCATGTTTAGCTAAAACAAGCTCTTTAACTAAACCTAGCTATAACAATCTAGAACAAAATCTCCAAATTTAACAAGATAGTCTCATTACAAGTTATAAAAATAAATTAATCAAGGTAATAACCATATAAGCTCAGGTTTTTTAACATTTCATAGCATTAATCACTAAGTGTTATGGAATAAATGTACAATCAATTAAATAAATATCATATTTCCCCACATTTAGCTTTTGACCTTCCTCGAATAAAACAATAAAATCAAATTCATAACCT
Source organism: Erythroxylum flavicans (assembly GCA_027576715.1). NCBI lineage: Eukaryota > Viridiplantae > Streptophyta > Magnoliopsida > Malpighiales > Erythroxylaceae > Erythroxylum > Erythroxylum flavicans. The sequence continues at coordinate 30,319,753 of JANZXP010000008.1, forward strand.
AAAATGCTTCCACATTTTTCATATTTCCTAAGAATAGAGAATCATATAAAAAGGTGAATAACTTTCAAACCATGGCATGAATTCAACACTAAATTCATCTGCTCATGATCAATAAATAATCATTACCTTTAGAAATTGAGCAATATAGTGGTAGACTTGGAAAAATGTGTTTAAATAAGATAGATCCATAGCTACACTCGTATACTATTTATGATCGTGACATTTCACAACTTGTATATCATTTTAGTTCTTTACCATTAGGATTTACATGCAAAATCATGAATCAAAGGACTTTTTAAGGTTGTAATATGGGCAACGGTTAATGTGAGATGTATTTGGATAGTGTAGTGTAGAAGTCATCAAAGCTAGTGAAACAAAAAAACACTTAATGGAATATCAAGTGCAAAAACAAACATTCATTCAAAATTTTTTACATCATCTATGATAAATGCAAAAACTATATTCCCCATCTTAGATTCAAGCCCTCCACTATAAATCACATAAAACATAACCAATTAGAAGGAATCACTCATAAATATCGATTATAAACAATACTTTTAAATTATAAAGAGTGAACGTTCAAAACCACATCTCCCTCATTTACATCATAAGCAAATCACCCATTCCATACAACTTTAGGAGGAGAAACTAATCATGAATAAATTTGCAAAACAAATGCATTACCTCCTTAATACTTTTATTTAAATATTTTTTTCTTTTTTTCCTTTTTTTTTACTCTTTTTATATAAAAATTGAAAGAAGCTACATTAACCTTAGAATTTATTAACAAAGCATAAAATGGAATTTCAACAATTATAACTAACCTATATATATACATAACCCCACACTTATACTTTTATATATCCACAATCATTAACAATCAACAAATGTTCCACTAGCTTTAAAGCTTGGGTAAGACATTTGGTTAGGTTTAAGACATGTAATGTGGTTATCACAAAAAGAAAAGGCAAATAAGGCTTAAGGGGGCTTAACAAAGGGAAAATCCATATCAATAGTTGGTAATTTGGCTAATTTAGCTTATAAACAAAACAAATGCCTATATCATTTCCATGTTAATGTATAACATAAAAATGTGGTTTTGAATAGAAAATCAAAGCAAAGTTAGGATGTACATGTCATAAAGGTTACACATAAATAAAAGAAAACGAGACTGATATGGATGTGTCCGTCTATAAAGGCTCAAAATCTCACTGGCTTATGTCTACCATTAGTCACTACTCTTCTAAAGATAATATATATTGACCAATCACAAGAGTAAAAGTACATGCTTAAGTTGCCATGAATTTTTCTAGTCAATTCACTCTCCAATTATGACTATATAGTCTTAAAAGCAATAGAAAAAGAGAAAATATTTATTTGTTTGTATTGATTCTCTCTCTTTTCATTTCAAAACTTAAAAACATATATGCATATCCTAACAAATGCTAAAATGTAAAGGAAAAGAAATAAACTTCCCTTGAGTTGCCCCCAAAATTTGGCTCGACTCCTTATTTTCCATATCATGTGACAAAGTTACGATCTTCAAATGTCATAACTTATGCTTTCTCCACTTAAGGTTCTTCAGGATAGGGCCTAAGTTAATGATCGCTCACGTTCATTTTCTTCCCTATCTTCAAACTTTTGATCTCTATTGAGTCCTTGCACTTTTGGAATATCTCTTCACCCTTTTCTTCCATGTTTAATTTATCCAATCTGCTAGGTAAAAGTAAAGGATTAGTCTTAGCAACAATTAGGAACTCAGTATTTACTTTTGAGCTAAAAGATATATCCTTTTTTAGTTCAAGTTCTTTCTCAACTTCTTCTTCATAAGCAATCCCTTCAGTAGTCTTCTCAAGATTCTCAAGCTCCTTTTCACTCCTTAAGGTTTCCTCATTAAGGTTCCTTGGATACACCTCAATTTAAGATGGTTGCTTCTCTTTGCTTTGTGATTCTAAATGGTTGACAGTTACTGCCATCTAACCCAACTGATTTAAGGAATCGAAACATTATATCGTACTGGAATTGTTTTTCATCCTAATGAAATTGCAGAGTATTAGTTGTAACAATATTAACTAATTGTTCTAGAGATGTACTTGAGGTTTACTGGCTTAGATGTTAGATCCTGTATCTTATGAAAATTGCCTTGCATCTTGCTGGAAATGCAGAGTATTTAGTGGTAATAACATTAACTAAATCTTCTATAGATGTCCCTGAATTGTAATAAAAGAGTTGTGGTCTATACAGGAATTGTTGTACGTCCTGTAGCTTATCTAAGAAGTATTCTTATTGGTTATCCCCTATATAACTAAAGTTTGTAAAATCACTCCAAACTTGGTTATAGGACTAGAAATATGGGTTATGGGAAAATTTTCCACTAATAACATTGATAATATCCAACAGTGACATACTCCCTTTGCTATGTCCTTTTTATGCACAAACACAAACAAACGTGAAAAGATGAAGAAATAAATATGAAAACTAATTAGAAACAAATATATAAAAAAATCGATAAAAATCAAGAATAAAAATAAAACACTACACCCCTAAAAAATGACGCCATAAATTTATAGCACATTGTAACACTATAAATAATAACTAAACTTAAAACTATACTAGTGATAAGTGTAGGTCAACCCACAAAGAGTGCGTGTAAAGTTTAAAAAAAAAAATGGTGTTCAAGTTATAGAGGGGGGTTGGTTTGATTTCAATTAAGAAAATAAAGTGAAATTAAACTAATGAAAGCAAATTAAAGAAAATAATCAAAAAGTGATAGAAGTGATGAATGAATTTAAAGTTTGGTCCTCTGTTTAATCTCAGCTTACAAACGAATAAGCAACTTCAATATCTTGTTATTCTCATACCTTTCCTAGCAACTATTAATCGTAGGTTAACAACAAGCTCTATTAACCCTGGTTTTCCTTTCGGTTATGTGTAGTTAAAATAAGTTTTTTTACTAAACCTAGCTATCGAACAACCTAGACCAAGCTTCCTAGATTTAATAGAATAGTTGTATTATGAGTTAGGAAAACAAATTAATCAAGCTAATAACCACATAAGCTCGGGTCATTTAACCAAAGTTATATTATCCCTAATGATTTGACACCATTAGTTGTGACAAATGAATCATAAACATAACAATTACATACTGTATTCAAGATTCTAGCAATAGGTTTTCATAAAAACAATATAATGAATGCATTCAGATCATGTTTATATAAATACCTAGTCAACTGACTTAGGATAACATAAACAATCCCTAACGAGAGTATGATATAACATTACACAATAAAGATATGCCTCAAAATGTTCTTCGGCTTCGATTTCACCTTGTAACTGGATTTAGGAAGTTTAACCCTTCAAAGGTCTTAAAAGAATGCATGCTCTGCTCCTTATTTTCTTCCAAAATCAATCCTTCCTTATTTTGCTGCTTAAATGTCTTTTTATATTAAAAGTTAAGGTTATGGGGAGATAGTGATCAGAAATCTCCCCAAATAGTGACTATACACGATTGCATACACAACCATGTATCCAACTGTGTAAGTAAAAAAATATCTTTTGATTGTATGCATGGTCATGTAAATAGATATACAACCTTGTATCTGCTAGATCATCTTGAAACCTTCATTTCCTTGGATTTTCTTGTCCCGTCTTCACCCCAATACGTCTCCCTATCCTACAAGGACAATTGAGTGTGAAAATCAAGATGATGGCCTAAATAATGTTCTTTTAACTCACTTTAGCTCTTATGCTTCCAAATTGTACCTAAAATCAAATATGAACCAAAATGAGTTTCTTAAACATTTGACAACAATATTCACTAAGTGTTATGGAATAAATGTACAATCAGTTAAGCACATATCAGAAAGAACTCAATAGGTGTTTTCATTCATACTAAGGTAACTAGAGGCAGATATGTTAAATGGACACTAAAACATTATGCATTAAGATTTAAAGACAAAAGCATTGCTAATGGCGTAAAAGATATATCACTGTTGGGTTTTAGAAATTTTATTTCCAATGAACAGTTAACCAACATCACAACATTCATTATTAGTTTATAATTAGATTAAATTAGGTATCTCAATTACCATAAGCAAAAAGAAATATCATGTATGTTAATAATTACGAGGGTAAGAAAGTTAATGATATGATTCCATTTATAAGGTTCTACCACTTAATAGTATGGGCTAAAATCCTACTGAAGAGACGAAAAGTCATTGTTATTTATTAGTCTGTTACTTAATGGTGTAAAAAGCTAGCAATTAAGAATTGTCTTTCTATTAAATTCTCGTGAATATTTAATAGTTATTTTTATGTTTTATTAAAAATTTTCTTAATTGATATAAACTTCTCTATTTTGTTTTTTATTTAAGTGAGAAAAGGCTAATAGATGTAAAGAATGTGAGAGTGGTAGGTTGTATCTTAGACACGATCTAAAAATACATTTACAAATAAGAAATTAAAAGACTAAAAATGTAATTACTGTAGAAATCAATTCTCTTCATGGCATAATTACATGAATAAGAAGGACATTACTTGAATGGAATTATATAATTGGAAAATGGAATCGTTTGATGAACATTTTTTTAAAGTGAATAAGAATTTATAAAATAAAAGCGAAGGTTCTAATATAAACAAAGTCAAAGAGGCCAAATGGAGGCCATCAAAATAAAATAAAATATATGTAAAGTAAGCAAAAAGCCACAAGGGCCCTTAATACAAACAAGTAGATAACTTCCAAATATGTTGATGAAGATAACTTATTTGAAAACAAGTCTCAAGGTTTAAAAGATAAGAATAAATAAGCTCAGTGATGTCCACAATAATGTCCTAAGGTGAACAATGATGGCTGCTGAAAATACGATTGTTCCTCTCATACCAAAGAAAGTAAACAGTGACAGAAATAACTAACCACGACAGAATATGCCTAAAGTCCTTCCACCGACGAAGATGGGTGGAAGCCCACTGGAGGAGAGGAGACCAAGAAATCGAGGGCTAAGTAGTGGAGGTCTTTGTCGAGAAAGAACCCCAGACAAAGGAGGAGAATCTGTACTAGAAGAAAAGGTGATCATGTGTCTCAGCAAAGGAGCTATATAAGACATAAGTTAAGTCTAACAAGACTCCACACAACTGGAGACTGTCCAAAGTCCAGAGTCGCCCTTGTGAAGCTAACCAAAGGATGAAAGAGTGTTACAAGATATACCGTGGAAACTATAGTAGATGGTGGATGAGATCCACTAGTTATCGAGCTCGGATAAGGTTCCATATAAAGTAACCTAAAAAGACCCCAGATGAATGACTAGTCCAAACCCAACTGTCTGAGTGTTGGGCATGAGGTCGAAGATGGATAGAGTCCTATACCTATTCTAACTCACTACTCCCCCTAAGAAAAATCCACTTGCCATAATGTATAATCTCCAAAACCCAGGCATCCTAGGAGAGCGCAGTGGAAGAAAGAACTTGAAATGATAATCAATCACATAGTGGACCTTGATCTGGCAACCAGTAATCCTACCATAGTGATATGTCCTGACCATCTCCTATTTACGCTGATCATAAGGTTACACGAGCTAAGTTTTACTATTTATAACCTTGGTAAATTCCGCAAGTGCATGAGTTGTTCGCGTAGTACATAAGGCATTGATCCCAGGAGAAAGGTAATCTAACACTAAAATCTAAGGTCGCCTTTGAAGTAAACCACATGTTAGTATAGACTTTACGTACAAGGAACTCGATACACAAGAAGGGGGGGTTGAATGGTGTATCCTTTTCTTGATATAAAATCTTGCTAAGAACTTCTCTTTCTTGTTAAAAGGATATCAAAAAATTTATACGAAAATTATTACGTAGTTAAATCGCAAATAATTTCTATATTATTGTTTAACAAAAAATAAACTGAAGTAAAGGATAGAGGATAGATGCTGTGATTTTTATACTGGTTCACCCCAAACCGTGGGCTACGTCCAGTCCTCAGAGTTCATCTGAGTATTTCACTAAACTCTAAATGATTACAAGTATTGTAACAGCCCAGAACACCCGCTTGCAGATATTGTCCGCTTTGGGCTTGGCCCGCACGGTTTTGTTCTTCCAGACT
>JANZXP010000008.1:30330356-30343850 GCA_027576715.1 Erythroxylum flavicans
CCCTTGCAGACGCGTTTTCCATGCCCCAACGCACCGGATCCCATCAGAACTCCGAAGTTAAATGTGCTAGGGCAAGAACAGTACCAGAATGGGTGACCTCCTGGGAAGTCCTGCGAAAAAACAAAACCGTAAGAGCGCGAGGCCCGAGAGGCCAAGGCTCAAAGCGGACAATATCTGCAAGCGGGTGGTCTGGGCTGTTACAATTTTGAATAATAAATTTTAAGATATTTGTTTGACTTTTGGGAAGATTATAGCTCCACGTATAAAATTAGTCAAAATTTGTCAATTCAAATGCAAGCCAACTTTAAAGTATATACATACAATGGTGTTTGTAAGGTTTGCTAATTTATAATTTATTTCATATATTACTAATTTATAATTTATTTAAATATAATCATTTCAATAAAATTATTTATTTTATATTTTATTTCATTTATTCTTATAAGTTTTTTATTTACTATATTAATTTTATGATGAATTAATACCAATTTAACGTTAAACCTCTCTTCCAATTTTTATTATAATCCGATCACTTTCAAAAACTTGAGGAAAGGGGTAACTGTCTACTAATAATCCAATAAGTTTATTTCATAAGCATTACCCGATACATAGGGTCCCCACGATCTATAACATGTTGCTCCCAATCTGACCGAACTCCAAATGGGTTCTCTCGAAGCCAAACTTCTTGAATCAGCTTATCCTTACCGTATTTGAGAAAAAGTTTCACCATTCTCAAAGCAACTTCGAGTACATCAGTTTGAAGAAAGACCTAGAGGAAAAAGAAAACAATAACGGGAAATGTTAGTAGACAAACCTAGCATCCCTGAAAATGCAACTTCTACTGGCAACACGTTAGGTAATACAGCAAAACTAGGTTTAAGCTTCTGTTACCTTCCCATCAGGTGCAAGTAGATCTATCACAGCTTCAACCAGTGACCTTTGCAGCATTCTCCATCTATGGTTTGGGTTTTTGAAATCTGGGTTTGGACACTGAACAGCATAAAGGGGAAACTGATTTTTACCTTTTGAAGTACACTAGGATATTAGAGGATTCATGATGGGAACTATATAGCACTTGCCAATTCATTCTGTTACTAAATGCAGGTTAACTTTTGAATCGTAGATCCTATTACCTCCATGGCCACATCTATCACGAAAACATTCCTATTTATTGTCTCTCGTATTAGTAGGGTGGGCTAGCTACACAAAAACTATGAGAACTGAAATGCACGAACTGTACAAAAGAATATTGTACCTGTATTGATACAATTTCCAGCTTTCCAGGGTAACTAGAAACTAGAGAATAGAATGTTGACGTTGCATTTGTTGCAATGAAGTACCTAACATGCAAGGTTAAAAGAAGCTTACAGCAAGGAAATAAAAAGCTGGAGTAACTAAGCCGTGGAAATTTCAATAATCATAAACCATAAAATGATGTGCAAGAGCTTCCACAATAATAAAATCAAGTTAATCAATACAATGTCATTACTGCCAATAGGTCATTAAATTGCATATGGAAAAGAGATTTCACGGAGTGCCGATCAACGGCCATTGTTTTGAGAGACGAGCAAATGTGTGAATAGTGAGTCTCTCCCAAACATGTGTACATCTATGACAATTTCTGCACTAAAATAATCATTCAAGAAAACTGCATGCTTCTATTTGAAGACAAAGTGATGTCCGAGTTTGTCGAGAAAGATAGAATCAAATATTAAAAAATAAGTCAAAGTTGATTAGCAAAAGTAATAATAAGGTAAAGTACCCATTTCCAATGCCATATTGATCAATAGAGTCCAGACAGCGGCTCACAAGCTGAAAGAAGAAAGTTTAATCCAAAGCAGTCAAAAGCTTGGTGAAAGAGGAATTGCTCTTTTAAGATGCACAGAAGACTACGAACTACGCAAGGAAAGTATGAAACCTTCTTATTTATCTCTAAACCAAGAAAATTCAAATCCTTTCTTCTTTTGGCCATTCCCAGAAGAAATAACCCATTACCTGCAATACCACGTCAAAAGTCAGAACACAATGACAGATTTTCTCCTCCCTTCCACCTATTTTCATGTTCAGGAAAATAAAGCTTGGCTTGTCATCCACAAATGAATCACCTCAGAGGAACTGTTTCAAAATTAAAACCTTTTCACGCATTCCCCCAAAGAAAAGCATTCTATCCTTATTTTAATCTCAACTTATTACAAGATTTGCTTTCTCTTTACCACTGACAACAAGAAAAAATATTTGACGTCATTTTCCCTCAAACTCGGACAGAAACTTGTAGTAACAAATATGAGCACATCAAATGCACTGCTCCAGTATGAGCAAAAAGGAAATAAGTGCATACCGCTTCCTATATCAACTACCAATGGTTGTGTCGTATCTTCATAAACAGAACCCCAATCAATCTTGAATGGGTATGCCTGCAAAAGGATTCAATGAACAATAAAAAGAAAAGTAATAATAAGAAAAAAGCTAGAACAGAGTATCCATTGACCCATCAAGCAAGAATTGGAGGCATGCAAAATCGCATTAAGCAAAAATTTTAATCAAATTGCACCAAGTGACAGGGATTGGTAAATATATAGACTCCTGCTCTATGTCAGTGGAAATCCTATTGAAATGTAAAATTAGTTTTGATAATTGTAACATCTATATGGTAACAAAAGGGCCACTTTATTCATTTCATATTCCTCAACAAATTTCTTGCAGTGCAAAACGTGAAAGTAGATAGATACTCTATCTAAGGCCATGATCCCAGGAAGCCTCCTCCCCCTGAAAAACTCCCACACAACTGCTGCATTCTCAATCATATGATATGACGAGAGAACAGCAGACTCCTTTGCTATGGCATTGCAGGCCGCATTCCCCACAATTGTTATATCGCAACCTTTCTGACTTAATTCATCCAGGGTTTTAGCCAACCTAGATACCCCAATTGGATACTGACTTGAGAATTTGAATCTCATTGGGCCAAAACATATGATTTTCTGCAATCAATGAAGTAAAAGAACATTGATTTAGATCGGAGATTGAGAAGGTCAAAGAAGTGAAAAATTTAGATCCTGCAAACATAGAACAGCATGCTCCTCAAAACAATTTTCTTTCTTCAAAGTTATGAAGATAACTGCCTTGTCATAGCAAATCAAACAACATAATTAAATATGCACATTAATGTTTGGTATGAGATGTAAGTTAAAACAAATTGGAAACAACTTCAAAATGGAAAAGTTTTCCAGCTCACTGTAGAATTTTAGTGTGGTGAAAACCTGCAACAAATCAAACTTTGCAGCTATGTGCAGTAACTCCAAACTTAGAACATCACTTGTAAGATTATGAACCAACCAAGTGTCGGATAACGAACCACCCAATTGTCAAACTAGGACAAAGAAAATCAATATAGATCTAGTCACAAGATTATCCAAAAATTTTGCACTTACCTTGCATTGTGTCAGCAAAGAGTCTAATTCATCAAGTGAAAGAGGTCCAAGATCGATAGGTCGCCAACCTAGACAAAAGGGAAGGGTAGATACTCTATATCCATAACTGATTTTCATATACGAAAGGGTGATCCATATTTATATATACTAAAAGAAGAACGGGCGGCAATTATCTACTCCTTTTACCAAATAGAGTTGTTAAATGGAAAAATTACCTTCACCACTTGCTACTGCAATTGGTGTTGGTAACAGCAATTAATTATAGAGCCAAAATTGACATATGGGACAAGGACAAAAGGAAGAGTGAGAAAATTTAGAGTTGCAGAGAGCAACTGGGTTAGAGTGAAGCAGATCCATCAACTTTAATTCAAACTGAAGCATCCCTATTTTATATTCTATACGTACATATATGTACATATCACCACATCCACATAACATTCAGAAGAAGTAAAGAATGGTCCTAAGGTTGTATTGGATGCAACACTTTACCCTCTGAGGAAAATCTACCCATAGAGCCCGACCAGTCACATAGAACTGTGTACATTTCAATAGCTTTAGGAGTGAACAAATTTGTCTGCTTACTACAATCCAAAGCAAAATGATCTATAATAGCAAAAACATCATGAACAGGGTTAGAAACTCACCATCCTTCATACCATGTGCAGAAGTGATTTCCATTTGTGTTGGTTGGTGATCATTCACACACCAAAAATCTTTTGGATAGAAAATAGGAATTTTTTTATCACATGCTAACTGAATTATGTTGATAGCTGGTTTATCTGCCCCAGGTTCTAACAGATTTGGAGGGACATAATGGCCTAACGCATGCAAGATTTGAAGGGACATCATTCCGACCAAGATCAGTCCATTGCATGTGGAAGCTAAACAATGTAATGCATCTTCTTTTTCAAAGAGATTACCTCCTCCAATCTGCATAGATTAAAGCACACGGTAAAAGGTAAATGACAGAACAAAATAGCAAAAGATAGTAGTAACATCTAGTCAAAGGTAGAAGCATACAATTGCCATGTATGGTTTCTTTTTTGTCTTCACAGCTTTCTTTAGTTGGCACAGGGTCTCTTCAAAGTAAAAACCTGCCAGACTAGTACAACAAAAGCGAGGCACACCAACTGTTGATGCGAGAACTTTATGAGATGAAGAAAAGGAATCGTTAATGAAAATATCGACCCCTGATGCCAAAAGCTCAGCAAACTTCGGACTTTTAGCTACTTCCTCTTTAGACTCGGAAAGATTCTCAAGAAGAAAAATGTCTGTTTTCTCAAGCACTTGCATCTTCAATGGCATACAAGAAATGCTATCTATTGCTAGAACTTTGAGTTGGAGAAGAGATGATAACATATCTGAAACAAAAAGGTTGTCATGAAATAATCAGAAATCAATCTTCCAAAAATGCATCCTAATATTTTCTCAATTTATTTTCCAGATAATGCCCCACTTTCCAACATAGATTCACAGATCATAACAATTAAAGCTTTAACTTGTTTGGATGAATTTTCTAACCATTTATCATTCATACTTGCAACAGACTGAGCATCAAGAAGTTTTGATTTAGTTTTCCTCCAGTTGCTCGCAAGGACAATTATGGCACCAGCTTCATGTAAATACTTGATTGTGTAGACTGCACTAAAAACTGACCGAGAGTGCTGGTCCAATTCATCCCTAAGTAAAATGTTGGAATCAAACCTGACCATGACAACCTTCTCCAAAAGTTTTTCTTTAGGAAATAGTCTCAGGGTCTGTATAGGCGGGAGGGCGTCTGGTTCTCCTTCAACATATTCAATGGCCTATGGGCAAAACCCAATTGGAAAGTGATGATTACATTAATATCACAGCCAGCTTACAAACAGGAACTGGATTTACAAAATTGTAATTAGTTAAGAGTTAATAATCTAATTTATTTAAACAAGTAGCTATTTGGGCGTGATTAGTGTTTGCTAACAGCAATTATGCTTGCCGCAAAATTACAGAAATGGACTAATGACGAGAGGTTTTTGTTAAGAAGGACATTTATAAGAATCTAAGCTGTCCAACCATTGTACCAAGTTGCTAGCCAACAAATATATCCTTCTAAGTATGTAAGCAAGATTTATAATCCTTCTATCTAAAGCATGTGAAGTTTAGTCATCAAGAAATAGTAGCCGCTACAAACTGTTCAAATGAAGGCAACAGGTGACCCATCATCGTTAGGCAACCTCCATAAGCAACGCCGAAAAAGATGAAGGGAAATAAAAAGTAAAAGAAAAGAAACCTTAGACTCCATTGAACTTCGAGTATGACCCGTAACATCGAAACCACCTGCCAAGGATCCATGTACGTCAAAGGAAAGTCACGCCCTTTATTATACAAGTCTCAATTAAGGATATCATATTAACCTTGCAGGGATGACTGAAAGGTGGGAAATATTGGAAGTTTGCTAATATTTGTCCTTCCACCATATGAACATGAATCGGACAGGAACAAGTTGAACTCTTTGGGAGAGAAACCATACAGTCTATGCTTGTTGAACGATAGAGTCACATGGGATAGATTCAGTAGTTCACCCATCTCTCTAATTTTTCCAGTTTATTGAACTAGCTATACATACAGTTTCAAAATTCATCCACCAGAATGAAGCAAATGGAACGGTACGGATAAGAAACCAACGAAAGAGGACGACAGGTTTCCAAATATCATAAACGAAGGCAAAATTACGTTTCTAACCATAAGTTGAACATCGAAATATATTTCAAATATTAATGTTTCAAAATATTATAAAAAATTATATATTCTAGAACTATTTAAATTTAACCATCAACCTAGAGAAGTCCTATAAATTCTCAAATGTCACATTTATTCTTATGTAATATCTTTTAAATAAAACTTACAAAATTACATAAAACTTATCGTCTTATTTATAATTTACGTAATTTTGTAATGATTTACCAAGGTATATAAAATGTTTTTTTCTCTCCGGTTACAGTGCATGTACAACTCAATTTTCACTGTTCATGCTCCTTCTCCAACAATGCTTCTCTTATGAGCTTCTTCAGACTTCTTATCACTGCAACCTTGTGCCCCATTTGGTTCCCCTCCTACTATCCTCATTTACTTTCCTTGTTCCTGGTTATTATCCTATCAAACTCCACCCGTTGCACTCATTTCCCTGTTTCTTTCTTCACTGCATTCCCTTGCTTGCTGCTTTGCTTCTACTTCATTGCTATAATGTGTTCAATCCAGAAGCAATCTTTCTAAGACTTTGGTTCTGCAGCATACATTTTTCCTTTGTCCGATGGACAATAACTTCCCACCTTTGAATTCGAAAATTTCTCATTCTAAAGAAGCTTCTTCCTTCCTGAATTTCTTTGGCATTTCCTTTGATCCTAGTCAGCGGATCTTTTCATATGCATTTCTTGGGTGCAAGTGGCTAGAGACCCTAGACTAGAATTGAAAATGAATTATTTTCCTTCTGGTGAGGTGTCTCATCAAAGGATTGTATCTCCACCCACTGCACGAAGTTTTTATGAACAATGAGGATGTTTTTATCTTTAAGTTTCTAACTGATGAAGATGCAAGGGAGGTTATCCAAGTTGGATCTTGGCATGTCTATGACAATCCTCTACTACTTCAAATATAGAGGCCTGGAATTAAGTTAGAGGAGATCAAACAAGAAAATATCCCTATTTGGATATGTATCTATGATGTTCCTCTAAAGTACTGGACAACAAGTGGTCTTAGTCTTCTTGCTAGCTTTATGGAAAACCAATTTCGATAGTGCTGAAATTAAGAGAGTCAAATTTGTAAGAATGTGCATACTCTGAATGACTAATTTACCTTAGTCAATCCCTTTCATTAGGCTCAACGAGGAGTTGAACTCATTGAAGATCAGTTGAGGGTATCTTATGCCTGGAAACCTCAACCTGCCGTGAAGAAATCTTGGGAGCCAATAGGAAGGGTCTTTGTTATTGGAAATTATCAAGAGCTCGTAGGAATTGACCAACATTAGGATATAACTAATAGTCAATTAGGCCAAGATAGAAATGATTCTTTGAATAGGGTGATTAATACTGGTATTCAAGTCTCTAACTCACATAGTGATATAGTTAGTATTGAAATTGTTGTTGAAAATGAAGAAGGAAAGGCTATACTCCTAACTACAACCTTCACCAAGAAGATTTTGAACAACCAGTGTCTACAATATACCCATCTGAAAAGCCAATTTATACCTCTGAGCTAAATACAACTGGAAGCCCAGTTGTAAGAGTGACTTAACAAGACAATGGCCAGTAGGACTTTGAAAATGTCTCAATGAGAAGATCAAATAGAAAGAAAAAGTCTCCATCCTTGTAGCCTATCAAATGAATATTTTAGATTGTAATATGAGAGGATCAAATCCCCCCACTAAAATGCTACTTATAAGAAATATAGTTTTGCAGAATAAGATGTAGGTGTTGGTATTTTGGAGACAAGAATAAGAGAAAATAGTGGCAGTTTGCTTAAATATTTTCCAGCTCAATAGAGTGAAAATACAAATTACATTGCTCATCCTAATGGTAGGATAACAGTTCTATATGATTCCAATGTTGTTTTAGTTTGTCTTAAAATTGTTTCTGACCAGACGATTCACCTAGAGATCCCAGCTAGGTACTATACTCAACCTGTTTATATCTCCTTTATGTATACACACAATAACTCTTATTAAAGATTATTTCTTTGGAATCAAATTAAGGATATCTCAACTTCAATTAGTAGTCTATGGATTGTTACTTACAAATTTAATTCTATTATTAAATTTAACGAGGTTGAAGGTCATAGATTAGTGGGATCACCATGTTCAATTCTAAGAAACTATGTTTAGGTGATTCCAATTGGAGATAACTTCTTTACCTAGAATAATAGACAATAAAGTGTGAAAACCATCAGGAAAAAGTTGGATCGAAGTATAGCAAATACTCAATAGATGTTGAAATTCCCTAATTTCTTTTCCAACTCTTCTTGTAGCAACTTATTAGACCATATTCCAGGTATAACTCAGACTGGTGCATTAATACTAGAAAACCATTCAGATTCAATGACTTCTTACTTAATGTGGCAGGATTTGAATATGTTATTTGGAAAACATTGAGAGCAAGGATACTTGGAAATAAACAACACATCTTATCTAGGAAGTTGAACAACATCAAGATGGAATTGAAGATCATTTTTAAAGATAACATTGGTAATACACATCACCTATTAAACACTACAAAGGATCACTTGGATTCCATGTAACAACAAATCTATAATAACCATGGATCCATTCAGTTGTAGGAATTGAACAAATATGTTTTACACAATTTTTCCAAGGCATTATAGTATGATTATTTACTTATAAAGCAGAGGTAAAGATTGGAATGGTTGAAGAAGGGGGATAGAAATACCTCTTTCTTCCATAAAATTTTCATTATTAGAGGGGGCTTCAAATAGAATTGTTTCATCGGAGTTTAATGACTTAAGACCAAATTCATAAGTTGAATTGATGGAAGGTGCTTTTATCTAATTTTTTGAATTGGTGAATAAGCCTACTGGAGCTCATTCTTCTATAACTCTACTCAAACACATTCTATAAGGTTGCTTTTCTACTTATAAGGCTAAATCCCTCTCTCAGCCTATTATCATGTAGGAAATTAAGGTAATTTTAAAATCTCAACACCTGTTTAATGCTCCTAGCCTCAATGGCTTAAATGTGAGTTTTTTCTTAGAAACTTGTCCACTCACAAAGGACTTAGTATTAAATGTTGTTATAGAATTCTTCAATAGGGGATCTCTATTGACAGAAATTAATAAAACTTATATTACTCTAGTCACTAAAAGTGGTGAACTCAATCATTTCTCATATTTGTGCCCTATCTCTTGCTGCAATTCCATATATAAACTGATCTCTAAAATTCTAGCTCAAAAGTTGAGAAAGGTGCTTCCTAATCACATTAGTGAATCGTAAGGTGCCTATATACTGGGAAGTGCTACTGGAGATAATATCTTAATCCTCTAGGAGTTGATCAGAACCTATGCAAAAGAAAAAGAAGAATGGTAAAGCCATTGTTGTATAAAGATTGATCGTAAAAAAGACTATGATTGTGTAGATAGGGCCTTCATCATTAATATTTAACAGCCATGGAATTCTAAAAAAATTTTATCCAGTGGATCACACAATGTATCCCCTTTCCACATTACAACATCCTTATAAATTATTAGCCTATAAACATGTTTAAAAATAGTAAAGAAATTAGGCAAGGTGACCCAATGTCACTTTATTAGCAGACTACTCCATAAGGTGGTTGAGAGTACTAAGGGCTTTAAATATCAGTACAAATGTAGAAAGGTTAAATTATCTCATTTTTGCGTTGCTAATGACATTAAATTACTTTCCAAAGCTAACCCTAATTATGTATTAACTGTAATATTCGATCTTTGGAACATAATTAGGGTTTAACCCTGGATCATTGTGAATGAGTGATAGTATTGAGAATTTAAGAAAATGCATTTCATTTGCATATCATACACACACAAATTATAAATTGTTATACACATTACTAGATAACATATGCACTCAATTGACATGTCCCGGGGTATGAAAGATTTTAAAGTAACTATGATGTGAAATGTGAATCGTTATGTCATAAATTATGGTTCAATTCGATTCTAATTAGTGATTTGGAATTAATTGTGATTAATTGGGAGAGTGATGAATTAAAAAATACATTTGGATTAAGAAAAATGTTAAGTGATAGGATAAATTGATACTTGAAAATTTGGGGTGATTAAGTCTATAATTGTGTGACATTCGGAATAATTAAATGAGTGACAAATGGACTAGTAATTAATTGACAAATAGACCAATTATTGTGTGACAAGTGGACCAATGATTAGGAGGCATGTGGAATAATTAATTGGTGACTAATGGCAGTATCTTAAGCATATTAAGTAGACATATGGGAGGCATGTCATGTAACAAATGTCTTGGTTTAATGTTGACACCTAGCATGTTGATGAGGCAAATCCTAGCAGCGAATTTTCTGCTACTTTCTTCATTGTTCATCACCGAAATTGCATCCAACTTCTCTCTGAATTTTGGTAAAACCCTAGCCAAGTTGTTACACGAAATATACATGTTAATCCTTCACAAATTAGCCAAGAAACCAGCTGAATGTCAATCTATTTTCACCTTAAGTTTGTGATGAATCTTGCATGATTGGAGGCTTAGTTAAATTTGAAGTTTTGAGCTGAATTGAAAGCCTAACAAGTAAGTGGCAATTTCATCTTTATGGCATGTTAAATGGTATGAGAATAATGCTTGAATTGGAATGAAATGCATGTGATATTAGTGAGGATATGTGCTGGAAATGCGTTGAATGAATTTGGAAGTTTTTATACTTGTTTTCAGAGTATGAAAATTGTGGCATTATAGGTTGAATTATGGATGAATTAGGTCCGGATTTGATGTATAATGAGAGTGAATTTATGATAAAGTAAGATGATAGCATAGAGTTCTTAAATTGAGAAAGAGTTTGGACTATATGAATGATAAGGTAAGTTAGTGGCGGGTGCGTTACATAATCCAAATGACATACTTCGGTAGGCAAACGTACCAAATGGGCATATAAATGTGGTCTTCTCCTAATCTCCAGTGCAATCGGGATATGAAGATAACTTAAAAAGCCATCTGAAAAGCAATAATAATTATAACCAATCAATCTCCAAGCATCTGATTAATAAAAGGAAGAGCAAAGTGGTCTTTATGAGTACCAAAATTTAACTTTCTATAATCATTACATACTCACCACCCAGTTTGCACTCGGTTAGGAACCAACTCACCTTCCTAGTTTGTCACAATGGTTATTCTAGACTTCTTTGGAACCACCTAGACAGGATTACCCACTTACTGTCAAAAATAGGGTAGATAACCTCAGCATGGAGAAACTTCAGCATCTCCTTCTTCACAACTTCCATCATTGGAGGATTCAGCCTATACTGAGCTTACCTTGTGGATTATGCATTCTCCTTCAAAAAAATGTGGTGCATGCATATGGAAGGACTTATCCCTTGGATACCAGCGATAGTCCACCCGATGGCCTTCTTTTGCTCTCTCAGCATTCGAACTAGCCTTTCCTCTTGATTTGAAGTCAAATATGCCGAAATGATAACTGAAAAAGTCTACTTATCTCCTAAATAGGCATACTTCAGATGTGTAGAGAGCGGCTTCAATTCCAATTCTGGTGCCTGCACATCAGAAGGTAATAACTTTTGGTGAGCTTCAGGTAGTTGTATAGAAGTCAAATCATACCTTTTAGGAGAGCTTTCCAATGAATCCAAGGCAACTGTCATTTCCATAAGCTCTTCTCCATCTCAACATCAATGTTGGCATCTACATCCATATCCTCAGTTAAAACCATTTCCAAATGATCCCTGTAACTTAATTTAAACATTTCCTACACTAAAGGATTAATCAAATCAACAAAAAAAAAACAACAATCATTAGGAGGATATATGTTTTGTTGTAATTGTTACATATCTTGTTGAAATTATAGATTGTTAGTAGCAAGATTCTTAACAATTTCTTCTAAAGATTTCCTGAACTGGAAGAAGAAGCTCCCGGTGCTCCTTGTTGCCTTGGTTAAAATTCTTGTGCTCCTTGCAGTTGATTTTAGAAGTAATTTTATTATTGGTTCCCTTCATGACTCAAGTTGGGGTGATCCCTCTAACCTGGGTTATATGTCTGTGAGTACGAGTTGTATTGGTTCAGGAAGTTCCCTCCTATAGCATTCACATACTCCACTCCCCTCTTGCAATATTAGGCACACATCAGTTAGATGACTCGTGTTTGAACATATCCCTCACATTTTCACTTGTTCCTGTCCAAATGTAATCTGTCTCACAAAAGATGTTAGTTCATCTAAACAATGTTCAATGGATGAAATGGTTACTAGATTTACTCGTCGAACATCATTGCGAGTGCTGAATTATTAGGTTTTAGTAGCCATCCGCTCAAGTAATATACTAGATTCAATGGGAGTCTTCTCATAAAGTGCCCCACCGCTCGCTGCATCAACCAAACTCCTCTACATTGATAGTAATCCTTTATAAAAATATTGGATGAAAAGTTGCTCTGGTATATTGTGGGGTAGACAACTAGCACATAACTTCTTAAACCGCTCTCAGTACTCGTAAAGAGATTTTCCCTTGTGTTGTTTAATACCACATATATCCTTCCAAATACTTACTATCTTTGAGGCCAGAAAATATTTTTCCAAGAATAATTACTTCATCTCTAACCAAGTATTCATGCTTCTAACCAGTAAGTCAAATAGCCAATCCTTTGCTACATCTTTGAGTGAGAACGGGAAGGCCCTCAACATGATCCTCTCGTCGGTCACCTCACGAGGCTTCATGCTCAAACACACCACATCAAGTTCCTTAAGATGCTTATATGCATCCTCATCTGCAAGACTATGAAAGTTAGGCAATAAATGGATTAATCCAGATTTTAACTCAAAGCTAACATATTCAGGGAAATTCGGAAATGTTATGCATAATGGTCTTTGAGTTAAATCGGGTGCAGCCAACTCCCTTAGAGTTCTTAGATTTGCCGTCGTGTCTTCGGATTCTAGTTCCAATTTGTCTACCAAAGTTGAATTGCTTCCCTACGTAATCTCCATAATCTTCTCTCGATCTCCAGATCAATTTGTTAAATTTCTCTACGAGGAGATCCGGTCACTACCATACACCAACTTTAACAAACAATTAAAAATTAACAAGTAACAAAAAAATGATTATAAACAAATATATTCACAAAACACCAACTAAAATCAAATAAGAAAATTAAACTACCACACTGCCTGGCAACGGCGCCAAAATTGACCACACGTCGTAACACTAGTCAAAATCAACTAGACTACTAATATAGCAGTGGTGAGTCTAAATCGATCCCACAGAGAGTGTATGTAAAGTTATTGAAATGAAATTAATCAATGTTTAGGTTTTGTTGGGGGGGGGGGGGGTTTGTTTTTGAAAATAAAATGAAAATATA
>JANZXP010000008.1:30343950-30356817 GCA_027576715.1 Erythroxylum flavicans
CATTTAACTTCATTTTCATCCTAGTTCATCTCTTTTGCTTAGTCTATCATTTCTAGCTCATGTCCTCATTATTTCCTATTCATGCCTACTTCCACTTCAACTCAATATCATTCATAAACAAATCAAAATCTACGAGTCATCATAAACACTAAAAACAGAACTATACATATACACATTCACTACCAAATTTCTGCACATTTTGAACTTCATTTTTCACCTTCATTTCATTCCTAATTGTCACCTTAATTCTTCTCATTTCAAGGTACCACTTTACTCCCTCACTCTAGCTATAAAACTCATTTTAGTTCATCTCTAAAGCAACCAAAGAGATGCACGTTATATACTAAGAAAACAGAACATGAACACCCATATATAAATAGAATTTCTGCACTTCTTTCTACATTATTTTAATGCTCTTTCAATTTCAACCTCATCCCTACAACAACTTATGAAATATTGATCATCATAAACATAAAAACAAGACATCATTGTGTTCATTTCTTTACCCATGTTCCAATATATATAAAACACCATCTTACGATCATATACTCTCTAACCATCATCATACATGCTTCATTTAACAAATCAGGAAGAGTAATGCTTTATACTTACTTGTTTACTCCAAGATATTCAAATAACACTTTTAACCCTAGCTTCTCAAGTATCATTCGATCATAAACATTCAAAGGTGGTAGGGTTGGGTCTTTAGTAAGAAATGAAGAAGACAACAAAACAATAGTAGCAAACGAAAGGTGAAAGTAAGCTTCAACGTGGATGGGGTGAGAAGTGAGTATCGGGGATGAAGACAAATAAAGAAGATGAAGAACAAAATGAAGAGAGCATTTAACAATTGAAAGACAAAGAAAAGAAAATGGTTTTTCACCTTGAACATTTTCGTGGGTTAGCAAAAATAACGTGGTGGGTCCATTTAAAGATTAAAGGTTAAATTGGATATTTACTAAAGCAACCATATGATTTTTTTATTGATCAGTCAAATTGTCCCTCAATTTCTAATCTAATTGTCTCCTAATTTTCAACGACACTTGTCATTAATCTTAATGTCTCTTATCAATAATTTATGCTGCCATTTGACAATTAATTTTACTACCATTTATCAATTGTTATGCCAATGAGCCTTTTTTCTAGTCAAAAAATACTCATAATTATCAGAAATTTTCCATATTTCCCCAAAAATTCTAAATCACTTATACACACTAACTCAATTTTTAAGACACATAATCTACAATTCACATTATAATCACATTAAATATCAATTATACTCAGAAAATGCCAAATGAGTGCATGTACAGTCATTGAATTATGTGCAAAACAATCAAATTCACATTTGAGTGTACTAATATTATGTATAAGTATGAAATGCATTTTTCTAATCTCTCATTGCTATTTATCTTTTACAAAAATCTAGGGTTCTAACCCTTAGTATGGAAATGAGATGTTACATGTAAGGCTACATATGTCACTAATTGTAGGGCTACATATGTCACTATTTGTAAAGCTCCAAATGTCACAAGTATAAAGTATCATTTATAACAAATTTAAAAGGCCGCTTGTAAAAAAGATAAAGTGCCACTTTTCACAAATATAAAATGCCACTTGTCTCCAATCTTACCATTTAGGAATTCTATTAAGCCAATTTATACATTGACTCCTCAAACTTTTGATTTTTAACAATTAACTCCAAATCACTAACTTAAGTCCATCAAATTTTAATTTAATTCTAATTCATCGAAATCATATCTAAGCATCCCAAAATATGTCAATTAAGTGCACATAAAATATTTGTCACTTATTTCTCATATTTATAAATAATAATCTATGTATGTGTATGCTAATCTCATACATGTGCATAGAATAACAAATTTCGTATCCTAATGCACCAAAGTAATCATCTAGTAATATAACTTATTTTATTTAATGCAATATGCATGAGCTTAATCATCTAAACCTTCTAACCCCTCAACAATTTAGGAGATAGGATATTAAAATAGAGGTTGTGAAATTATGAAATTAAAAAAAATGAATTGCACATAATTGATATAAACCTTTCAAAGGTAACCTAAGATTTGCACTACGATCCAAATTCAAGCCTAAATTCTTAAACTTCTCAATAATATGATCTACAACTTTAATATCTCCTAAATCAAATTAGCAACTATCAATTTAATAATTCTCACATTCATAAACTAACAATTACCAACCGTTCGAAGTTACGAATTAAGCAGTCCTTAGAACTTATATTTCTAATCCATTCTTAGGGTAATTGATTCTTTAGTTCCAATATCAAATTTCATCTTTTGATTATTAATTCAATATCTTAAGACTAATAGGTGGCCAATCCATTAACCTAGCATTCAACACAACATAATCAATCTAGTTAAGATATATATTAATGTGAATTATCGAATCAAGACATTCAATTAAATCTAGATGCAAACCATAGTTAAGAATAATTTAGCTCATCATCTAAATCAAAATAATACTCATATCAATTAAATTTAGACCGTTAAGTTCCATTGTATCAAGAATAAATTAAAACAAGAAAAATTTGAAATCAAACCAAAGGAATAGAGAAAAAAATAACCCTTGAATGATGACTGGGAGTTAAACTCTCATTCGCTTTCTCCAGCTCTCAATCAATGTTGATGACAAAACTAAATTGACTCTCCCTAATTTGTTCAAAAATTTCATTGTTTTAAAGAAAAAGTAAATCAGAAAGAATGAAGAAATCTCTTCTCTCCTTGCACCCCCACTCTGCTCTCCTAAGCTATTTCTAGAACTCTATTTCCATTCTACCACTTCTCCCCTCTTTTTGACCTCGATCTCTTCACATTTAGGTCAAGATCTCTCACATAAATTGTGGCTCCACCTCTAAACTTTCCAATTGATTCTCTTTTGCTTAAAACAAAGCTTTGCAGCTAAATTTCTAGGCCAAAGACCAAAGGAAGGTCAGATTGGGCTAGGACAGATTTTGTATCTAATTCTCAACCTTTTTAGCCCTTCAAAACAGCACTTTTGGGCCTCGAGTTATGCATAGAAATTATGGCATTGGATTTCGGCTTGAATTTAAGCTTTTGAATCACCTCATTTGGATCTCATAAGCCTCAAATATTTCCATGTAAATCTCCAGTGGTCAAGCTGCCAACTCTACAGAAATAAGGTTTAATTTGAGTAAATGGTTGCTGGTCCAAACGAATTCACACAACTACAAATCTAGGCTTCCCTAAAATCTTGAGATGTCCTCTAAATATTCTCTCAAGACCATGTTTAGATTTAGACTCTGCATTTATGTTAAAAATGGTGGATAGCCAAAATGTTCAGATTATCGACATCGCCATGTTTCCAAGTCGTGTCTTCATTTATCTTCTGTTCTTTCAGTTATGTTCTCCAAGAAGAATGCACAACCAAGTTTAGTCTAACTAGCCATATACTTTGTCTATCTCTGATCTTTTTAAAATCTTCTCCTAAAGTCCTTAAAGCTCATCCTAAACACAAAACCCAAACAACAATCTTGAACAAACAGATTAGAAAAGACTAAAAATTGAACAAAAAACTATCCAAAACCTAACACAACATGCATTATAACAACATATAGTGATGAAAAAAGAAATAATATTAAAATTAATAGACCTATACATATTATAAACCTCGAGTATTAAAAATTTAATGACCACTGACTCACTTCATGGTTCCTAAAGTCACACAACAAGTACAATGTCAAGATAAAAGATCAATATATAAGCATAAAGAAGATACAATGATGTAGGATTGAGATAGAGGTCTAGATAAGGCAACTTTGTAACAACTTAACCTTAAAAAAATTAGGGATGGATGTTACAAAGGAAAGGACAAGACAACTTTCATACAATAAATTATACAAGCAATTAGGCAATATGAAGTTCCAGTAAAACTGAAAAATATGATTAAGAAGGCCCAATTGAAAAATTACGAAAAATGATGATTAAAAAGTCCCAATAGAATTGAAAAATAAAGGCAATAAAGTCTTAACAAACTTAACCATAAAAATAAAAGATATGCATCATAACATCAAAGCCTAAGTAATCAGGCAATGAAAGAACATATGAATTTTCAATTCCTGATTTGGTCTAGATATTTAGTTCCTAATTAGATAAAACATCTATAACAACTTTCTTTGTGGATGTTAGAACAAAAACTACAAAGAAATACACACCAATCTAGCAGGGATTATAAAGATGAAGAAGAATAACTTACTATGTTAGAATAACTCAACACGCTTTAAGAGAACTGCTTTAAGGACTACATCAGCTTTAGCATTGAAGAAGAAGGAGACTTCAACATGAAGGACGGACAAGACTTCAACATTGTGGAAAGACTTCACCTTGAAGTAGGAGCAGATTTACACATTTGGGATTTCATATTCAGAAGCTACAAAGGCTATTAATTTTGCAAATTTCATATTAGGAAGAAGAGGACATAGAAATTTGAGGAATTTAGGGGTAAATCTTAATTTAGGATTAATTTGATTATATATTTAATTAGGGTTAACTAAAAATTAGGGATAATTTAAGTGGGTGTGATCCACAAAGCCACCATTGAAGGCTCCACTAGTTTAAGATAAAATTTGAATAAATTTGAAATATCATAAAGCTAAAGACAAATCAGATTATAAAATTATAAAAGGTTAACAATACGCATTACATATTCCATCTGGTCTTTATGCCTAAGGATAGTTCATTTTGATCTGATTTAGCTATTATAAGAACCCGAATCTAGTTGATTATGTCATTAGCTAGTAAGTACTTATGAGCTCCCTCATTCCTGTATATTCTCTTATTTCTGTCGACTATGTCATTAGCTAGTAAGTACTTATGAGCTTCCTCATTCCTGTATACTCTCTTATTTCTTTCTATATTGAATAAACAGCCGTTATAAAGGCAGTTTTATATAAGAGAACATCTTGCGAACTGTTATCCAATTTAAAAATGAAATGCAATCATAATTTAAGAAGGCAATAGGCAACAAATATAAAACTCTGATCCAAACCGCTTTAAAATAACTGATTATGATTGGCAATCCTTTCGAGAGAGAAAAAAAAAAAAGAATTACGAAAGACGTTTCCCATTTAGGATAATCACGTGCAAAAGAAACAGGACTATCATTTTGTTACAAATTATTGCCTTTTTCTATTCTACGCGCATGACGTCTTCATTTTGCTCTCAGAAACAAAGGGTACTTGGAAATGCACCATATAATGATGTTGTCTCAACGTTTATTTAACTTGGCGATGTTTTATTACTTCCAAACAATTGAATTTTTTATGAAAGCTATTTAAAAATTCCTAGATTGCTTTATTTCTAACAAGCAACATACGTCGTATAATTTCTAAGCGAATTAGCCTTTTATCCCTTTACTTGCGATAGATATAGGTAAGTAAAAAGTATGGCAGTACTCAAAAATAGGCGGAAGAAGATAAAAGGAAACGACAAGAATTCCACTCTGATGAAGTTTGTCAAAGATAGGCCGCTTCTGTGATATAATTTATCTATACCTTTGTACAAATACTGCTAAATTGCAAGAATAGGCAAAACAAAGTCACGAGGCAGCTTAACAGAGGACGTAACGTATCAATGAAGCGGATAATCCAACTAGGAGCCACTCTGATTGCCACTATTCCAATGTGAAATCTTCAAGCCATATTAGCACTTCGTTCCTCTTCAATCAGTCAAGCATCAAAATAGATAATATCAGTTGTTAAAAGCCAATAATCTCTTTAGAAATATAATATATTTGTCTGCAACATTAAACAACTTTTACGACATTGTTGTGTAGCAAATTGATGAAACAAACAAAAAAGGTTCAAAATATTGGTATATCTAATGGATGGATAACCAAAATAGTGGAACTTTAGGATGAGCCAGGATTACTAAGGTGTAAGCTGCTCTAGATTTGGATTTTCAAAATTCCAGCAATGACAAAAACACTAAGCCTCGTCTATTATAATCCTCGATAAACTGCTCATAATTCATGCTACATCAATCCTTTTCTGTGAGTCTGATAGCACCTCATATTGTAAAAACAGAGTATACATTTTATATATGATCATCTATAATCATACAAAGTTACTGTCTTGCAAGAAATGGAAGACACTTGTTGTCCATTGACCAACTAAAACTGTAATTTTAGTTTGAGTTCTATGCATTAGAAAATGGATGGCAAGCCTAAAAGGAACAGAACTGCATACGTCTTTGACCATTTTATTCCCTAATTTCCAGAAGTAACACAGAAGAGAAGAAAGCTTACTTCTAGCAAGGAGATAAGAGAAATAAGAAGTATATAGGATAAAAATTTGATAAATTCAGAACAAAAATGTTTGATTTTAGCAAAGTAGATAAGAAATCCTTTGATACAGGTGACACCTAAAAACTTGTGAAGTTTTTTTTAATTTTCATCAAGTTCACTACTTCAGTATGGGAAACAACAGGAGCTGGCATAGATTGTCAGAGGGCTCGTAAAATATATAGTTCACTTTATCACTGCCTATGGCATCTCATCTCCAATCATCATGACATCCACAACGTAGCTGCCAGATTTTAGCTGTCAAGTTTTCATGGTATCAATTTATATGATATTATGGTAAACTAGTGATTGCCTAATCGAGTGGTAGTTTCTACTTCCTATTCACCAATATAAACCATAATACTAATAAATGGTTCCTTCAATAAAGAAAAGGAAAGCAAATACGAATAAGTCACTTGAGAAACAGCTAAAACAACATAGTAACACTCGCTAAGTAATGCTGGGACTTAAATATCGTACCATTATAAAGCTCGTTGTTCGTCCTGGATCATTATAGCGAGCAAGTAAACAACCCATCTTAGTTTTCAGACCATCTTTAGAAAGAGTTGACCGCAGTTGTTTTTCTCTCTCACGAATAACACCTTCAGTTGGTTTTCCACTGAACTTGAGTACTGCAGCTATGCCTCCTTCCACCTTTCTCAAACTAACTGTCTTTTGGCTAGGGTCTGGTAAGCTGGTCAAAGTAAAAAATTGTGAAGGATAAAGATATTTCATTCTATTAGCAGCCTTTTTCCCAAAAAAGTGCAATATGTGAAACAAGTAATTGTACACTACATTATGTTAGTTTAAATTTTTAAAATTTCACTGTTATTCACCTGTTCAAATCCTTCTCTGATGGAAGCACAATTTGGATGGAAACTTGTGACAGTTCAGGGTCATTTGCCTGAGTGAAGACAGGAGTAGTCATTTGAATTTTTTCCATGGTGGAATTCTTTCCAAATATATACCTACACAGATGACATCAATTACTAATCATCTTACGAGACAGGAAAAACGGTATATAATTGATTTAGCTTCCAGAAACTTACCCAGCAACATCATTAAATCCACTTGATCCTGACAACTTATCACCACTTGTTTCTACTACAATAAATGAGCTGTAACTCCTAACCTGTATAATTAATATGACATTTAATCAAAATAGCACCACTATCTGATATGCTTAATAACTCCATCAACCTATGATAAAGGAATCACTACTACGGAAATCATTTACATGTAAACATAAGAGAGGTAATCTAAAGGAATTGACTCAATATGATATTATGTAATTATGCAGTAGATTGCAAAGTGATTGACAGGTTTAAATTCTCAGTTAGTACCTCACTTTTACAGTTTTCGTCTTAAAACCACATTAACTTCAATTCATTCTGGCAATCCAGCAGCTTTGCAATGCATTTGACCATACATCATATAGATTATGATTTCATGGAGAAGTTGGGGTCCATTCACAAACCATTGCTGTTCTTAGACATGGAATTGGGATTGCTACAGTGTATCTTTTATCTAATCCAATTCCATAGGGTAGCCAATTTTAACATCGTCACCAGTATGGTTCAACTGTACCAACGAAACCAAAATATAAAGACTACAGCTGCTGTGCTCACCTTCCTAATAGTAGACAGTTTCAGCAATCTAATTAATCTTGTAAGAGAGGTGAAGTAAAACAGATAATTGCATAAAATCATTTTCCTGCTCCAAAGGGAAAGAGAGAATTAACCTCATAATTTGCAGTTCTTTTCAGTATAAGATATCTAGGCGTTTCCAATTCAGGAGTTTTGTAAATCCTTAACTGCACGAAAACCAAATCCTGTAAGAATACAATCAGGAAATTCATTTGTAAGTATATTTCAAGAGACTTAGGGCTGTACCTGCTTAAACACATCCCACAAACCTTGAAGCGAGAAATAGTCATTATCCTGTATGGAATCCCAGAAGTCCTGCAAAAAAATTCATGTTGACAGAATAACCTATGTAAGCATCATACTAAAATTCCATTTTTAAAAGAAGACGCTATACTTTACCACATGGCTGCAAAATTTTCCAGTCTCCGGGTTGATGCCCATGATAGAGGTTCCTGTAAAAACCAATTCCGGCTTCCAAGGAAGAAGCATGAACATCATCACCATAGTCCACCTAGTAGTAATCTCGTAAGGCCCTGTCTATAGCAACAGCATCAATCAACATAGTATACCAAAGCAAAGAGAATCACATTCCTTAATTTTCAGTTCAAGCGACTTGCGGACCAAAACCTATATAGCTTGAAGTCCACAACATAAACAAATCTCTTAAATGTTCCAAGCAATACTAATTGGAATACCATCATCTTATGAAACATTATTAAAAAAAAAGAAGAAGAACGAGTACAGTATCGAGGTAAGACATTCCATTGTCTAATGCCTGACGTTTAACTACGTCATATGAAAAATTAGAAAATAGGGAAGAGAAGAAGCGAACCTGTTTAACCCAGTGCAAGAAAAACTGAGGCCTGAAGAGAACCTTCAACAGTGCAATATTAAAGAGATATCCACTAATGGTATCATGCTTAGTGATTGGGTCCCTGAACTTCACTCGTTCATCGTACGCCGTCCGATCAATTCCCTTTTCGTCAAAGAGGTGGGGAAGATCATCATACAAGAAATCAACCATCTTCTTAATATCGACAGTAGTTGATACTTGACGACTCTGCTCCATCAAACTTAGCCTGAGGACCCATTTTAAGTTTGGGTGGACTTTGAATGCCGAGTTTCTTTGTCTCAGCCGCCGGGAAGCGAGCGAGGAAGGCGGTGTTGAGCGGAGGATATGAAGGCACAGTTGTGCGGTTGACATTTGTGGCCTTGGTTTGGTTGGTAATAATAATGCGTGGCAATGGCTTGGGTTTGATTAGGCGGGAAACGGTGGTCGGTTGAGTAACTATTGAGTGGCGGTGGGACTCTCACAAAATTGGTTTTTTGGTATAATTGAATTCCAAATAGAGAGAGACGACTCAACCCAAGGTTACGAATATATACCCAGATATGGAAGAAAAGCCCAGCTCAATCCAACTCTGCCTGAAGTTAACTGACAGTTTGAATTCATCGAACTTTATATCGAAATCAATACTTTTTTTAATTCAAGCATTAAGTTAGGCCTCGGTTCGTCCCAGCTCGAAGCTCAAAACTTTCATATTAACTTCTAACAACTAAAAAATAAATTTAATCAAATCCAATTAGATTTCGAGTTGCTTGAGCCAGATTAAACTCGTGCTCGAGCCTAAAGCTTCAAGCTCAATCGAGTTTCGAGTCGACCTGTCTTATTCTAGCCCATTGCTAGCCTAATTAATATATTTGCAATATTGGCGAATATTAGATATAGTTCAAAATTATAAATCAATACGTCATTTTCTCAAAGTTTTGAGATAGACTAATATTTCCTTTTCATAAATTGGATACTTACTTTCAGCGAAATTGAATATTCCATTTACATACTTGCATGATAAATATTGTTTTTGGTTGGGTAGTCGTGTTAATAGATCGTCAGCCCATGTATCTATACTGATATCAATTTGAACCAGAAGAAATTAGAACCTATAGAATCTGATTATGAAACTGATTCAACAATTAATACTTTATATTATTATGAATCTCAAACCTCCGAATCAGCAAACAAATCTGAACACAACATTTATTCAAATACATATTCAGAATAAAAAAGTAAATGCATATATTAATACAGGAGCAACAATATGTATAGTTATAAAAACCTTGTTAAATAATTGAAAAAATTAAATAAACCATTACAATTTAAATAGCAGATGGAAGTATTAAATACATTTGGTATGTAAGTTATTATAATAATATCATTATTAAAAACTATACATTTACAGTACCCTCAATATATCAACAAGAATCTGGCTTACCAATCATTCTAAGAAATAATTTTTTAAAATTATAACATCCTTTTTGTTAGTATTTACACTATATCACACTCAAAACACCATTAATTAATTCCTTCAATCAAAAATCTATTATTCTCAAAATTCCTATCTATCATAATACATATTATCATACTTTAAAACTTATAACCGAGAAAATGAATCAATTACAATTTTTTCTTCAAAACAATTTATATTTACAAACCGAAATCGACACTTTACTTGATCAAGTCTGTAGTGAACATCTACTAGATCCAATAAAAAATACTAATACTCAACTAATTGAGATCAAATTAAAAGACCCTACATAAGAAATTAACATTAAAAATAATATCCCACACACCTAACAAGATGTACGAGAATTCATTTCAGAATGTTCTGAATTATTACAATTAATTTCTCCTAGTATGAGTAAACATTCTGCACCTGCTTTTTATGTTAACAATCATTTTGAACAAAAGCGGGAAAAATGACAAATGGTTATTAATTATAAAAAATTAAATGAAGCAACAGTAAGGGATGCATATAAATTACTACGAAAGGATTATATTTTAAATAAATTAAAAGGACATAAATGGTTTACCACATTAGGTGCAAAATCAAGCTATTGGCAACTTCGATCACACGAAAATACAAAACCATTAATAGCTTTCACCTATCCTCCACAAAAACATTTTCTATGGAACGTATTATCCTTTGGCTTAAAATAGGCAATAAGTATTTATCAACGATTTATGGACACCAAGTTAGAAGGATCAGAAGATTTTACTTTAGCATATATCGATGACATTTTTATATTTTCAAATACTGATAAAGAAGATCATTTTAAAAAAGTAATAATTGTCCTTCAACAATGTAAAGAAAAAGGATTAATTTTAAGTAAAAAGAAGGTTCAAATAGCTCAACAAAATATTGAATATTTAGACATCGAATTTCATAATGGGTTTTTTAAATTACAACCTAATATTCTTACTAAAATACCACAATTCCTGATATTCTAAAAAATAGAACTCACGTACAACAATTTTTAGGAATACTTAATTATATATCCGATAAAGGATTTTAAAAAAATCTTGCTACAGAACGCAAACGATTACAACTCAAATGTAGTACCAAAAACTAGTTGATCTGGACTACCGCCGATACAGAAGCGGTACGAACATTAAAAAATCTATGTAAGGGTTTACCTTTCTTATATAATTATTTATCCAAGGATACACGTCTGGTTCAAATTAATGCCAGTATAGATACATGGGCTGGCTGTCTATTGGCACGACCACCCAACTAGAAACAATATTTATTATGCAAGTATATAAATGGAACATTCAGTTCCGCTGAAAGTAAGTATCTAATTCATGAAAAGAAAACATTAGCCTGTCTCAAAACTTTGAGAAAATGGCATATTGATTTATTACCAGTTGAATTTACTATTTAAACCGATTCAAAATATCTATGTGGATTTACTAAATATAATATTAAAACTAACTATAATCAAGGTCACCTAATCCGATGGCAATTAGAATTAAATCAATATAATTTTCATATTTACTATATAAAAAATCTTCTGACAACAGTCTTGCAGATATCTTAACCAGAGAATGGAAGTAGCAATAATGAGTCTTAAAGAATCATTAACTAAAAAAGAAGCTAAATGAGTAGAGCTATAACATCAAGTGGGAACAGTAACCAAAGAAATCAATCAGTTAAGGACTGCTATCACTTTACTCAGAAAAAAACTCACTCCCGAACCAACACCTCCACCAACCTCTACACCTATTCCTATTACTCCACAATAACTTCTTCAATCATCCTCCATTCAATGCAAGGAAGATTTCAAGGAAGACAAAGTATATGTGATTTTTAATGGACTTATGGCAGGAATCTACGACGAATGGCATAGAGCAGCAGTACACATTACCAGAAAACCCATCCATTTTGCATAAAAGTTTTTCCACTAGACAACAAGCCAAAAAAGCCTTAGTAGACTTTTAAAATCCAATATTAACACCTCAATACAAACAAGCCCTAGAAAAACCTCCTGTAAGGACGACTAATCAACATGGAAAAAATTAATTCCTTACCTACCAGGGCTTTGAAGGAGGAAATGAGAAAACTCAACTCAGAAATGTTCTGTGATTGTTTTCAAGCACTCAACGAATGGAAAGATGAACAAAAATTGTTTCAATATTATCCTCAGAATCGAGGCCGTTATGGACCCAAGGCTATAATCTTCCCTGATGCAGATCCATTAACAACTTATTTCTTTTTTCAGAGTGGATTAATTGATACCATTTATTTAACCAACCTCAATATCCTTTCAGAATTCCCAACAGGATTCATTCAAGGAGTCAAGGCATATCGAGAACGCTTTGTAACACCCCACTCCCGCTGGACCCTAATCCGATATCGATAGTGATATCCGAATCTGTGCCCCGCGAGGGTGGCGTGTCACGTCACTTAACACTTAAAAGTCGGAATGTATATATATTTTTAAAACCACAAACATAAAGAACAGAAAGCTAATAACCAAACATTCACTTTGTTTTATCATCATTTGATACAAACACAATAAAATCAATAGTACCTTTTATTTGCCA
>JANZXP010000008.1:30363040-30377366 GCA_027576715.1 Erythroxylum flavicans
TTCACACACTTCTTTTATTATTATTATTTGACTTTCATCAAAATCAATAGAAGAAGTGAAGTCTTCTTGACTTAACAAGTTAATGTTTAACTAAAATAATAGTATCATTCTCCTTATCCTTTTGTTTTACAGAGTGTTTTGTTGAAGAGTGAAAAGTGCATACAAAATTTTAAATTAGTGTTTTGGTATAAGCCATAACCTAGAAAATATGTGAAGATGAGACAAAAAGAATTATTTGCTTAAAATGACCCAAAAAGTGGAAGGCTACTTGAACTTTTAGTACTTTCTCATATTTTAAACCCATGTTTCATGAATTTCATGATTTCTTATCCTACTACAGTACCCAAAAACAAACAATAATTGAAAAGGAGAGATAAAACAAAGAAGTATGATTAGAAAATGATACAATTAAAAAAGAAATGTGATTATTTTGTGGTATTTATTTTCAAAGTCACATGATGTAACATCCCATTTTTCTCATGCTAAGGGTTAGAACCCAAAGAATACTGAATACGAGAGATGATATCGAGAAGTTAGAAAGTGCATTTCATGGTCATGTATTGCACACATTAAAATGATTATATATGCACTCATTGACATTTTCTAGGTATAATTGATTTATAAATGTGATTATTATGTGAATAGTGCCTATATTGTCTTGAAAATTGATTTGGTGAGTATAAGTATTGAATTCAATTTTTTGGTGAAATTTAGGAAATTTCTAGAATTTTGGGTATTTTTGGACTGGAAAAAATGCCAAGTGGCAGGATAATTAATAAATGGTAGCAGAAATAAGAGTCAAATAGTAGTGAAAATTTTGATAAATGAAACAGGGATTTAATGGCAAGTGTCATAGAAAATTATATTATAAATTGGAGACAAATGGACTGGTTATTAAAGAGGACTAAGTGAGACCCATAGGAAATGGACATGTGGCAAGTGACAAGTGTCACTTGACATATCATGTCTTAATCCACAATTTTTCTTCTAATTGAAAGACCACTTAATTGTTTTTCATTCTTGGTTTCTTCTTTTCTTCGTGACCTTCTCCATCTCTTCTCTTTTTCACTTCCACGATATTCACCTAACCATCATCAACGTTGAAGCTTACTCTCACCCTTCATTTGCTACCATCATTTTGTTGTCTCCTTCATTTCTCACTAAAGATCTAAAGCTACCACCTGTGAATGATGATGCTCTTGTGAGAGTAGAAAGCTAATAACAACGTAATAATTTGAAAGTGAGTCTCACGAGCATTGCATATACGCTTGATATGAATGTCTTGAATGATTGAAATTTATTATGGAATTACGTGGAATTGGAAATATGAAATTTGTGAACAAAGTGTTTTGCGATGTTACATGATAATAAATGAAGTGATGTGAATTATGTGGTTATATGAATTAAATGTGAATTGTTGTGTTATGTGATAAGAGTGAACCATCGAGGATGGTTTGCTCACCGAGTTCGCAATACTCACCAAAATTGCAATGTTGACTTTTCAAGTACGAGAGAGGCGACTTAGTTACTAAGACATTTTAGAAGAAGCTTAGTATTAATTTTGGATAGAAGAAATGGCTCAAAGGTCGTTCAGCTGGGACTGAAGGATTTAGATAGAATTTTGTTATATTCCCTCATACATGTAGCATATGTCATAAACAGAGCTATAAACTCTAATTTGCTTTAAATGTTGTACATATATGGAAGATGTTTGTAATGCTACAATGTACATTTTGTTTTATGAAATGAAATGAGGAATTGGGTTTTTAGAAATTGAATATTCATGTTTTA
Organism: Erythroxylum flavicans; assembly: GCA_027576715.1. NCBI lineage: Eukaryota > Viridiplantae > Streptophyta > Magnoliopsida > Malpighiales > Erythroxylaceae > Erythroxylum > Erythroxylum flavicans. The sequence goes on from JANZXP010000008.1 coordinate 30,364,832, forward strand.
ATTTATGATGCCATAAGATAAGTGAAAGTGATTGCTTTAGCGCACTACTTCCATCGGACATAGGCTCGAATGTCTGAATAACGTACGGGCACATGTCAGATAGGAGTGGGGTGCTACAATGCTTGGTATTAGAGCATGGTTTCACATCTATAGGGACAAATAGGAGTATTAGACATGAAATATTGTGAGAAATGCAGATAGGAATCAAAGTTATTGTCTATTATAGGTCATCCGCCATAGGTGATCAAGTTGGAAGGTCAGCTGACATAAACGACCTAGAATTAGTAGGAGTTAGTAGAGAGTCCTCCTTATCTTGACCTGCTAGAATGCCTTCGAGAATTCCTGAGAGAAGGGAAAGGAGGTACAATAAACTGCAAAAGCAGGGGGCTGTAGACTTCTATAAAAGTACAGACCCTGCAGAGGCCGAGGGATGGCTAGAGAGAATGTTCAATCAAATGGACTGCGAGTCGGACGAGAAGTTTGACTATATGGTTTCCTTATTGCAGGGCCTAGCCTACCAATGGTGGAAAACTATTCCAGGTAGTACCACTAGGCCTTGTAACTTGAGGTGGGAAGACTTTTTGAGAGCCTTCAAGGAGAACTACATGCCCAAAATCTACTTGGATAGAAAAATGAAGGAATTTCTAGATCTGAAGTAGGGCAATTCATCTGTAGAAGAATATGAGATAAACTTCAATGAACTGATAGGTTATGCCACTGCCTTGCTTCCTACTGAGGAAGACAAGTGTAGGAGATTTGAAGATGGGCTAAACATAGAGATTCATATAAGGTTAGCTATTTCGAACATGAACAGTTTCTCTGAGTTAAAAGTAGCCTCAATCCGAATTGAGCAGTTGTTGAATGATTGTCAATCAGGATATAAATCAGAGTATAGAATGAAGAGACCTAGTGAAACTCAGGGTGGTTCTGGCAGAAGGTTTAGCAAACATCAAAATAGAGCTTTTAGACCACCGGCTAGGTTAAGACAGTCAGGGTTTAGATAGAGGGGTAATTTTGTACAGTCTAACAATAGAAGAGGTGCAATATCGGGACAGTTACCCAATTGTGAGCATTGTGGAAAGCAACATCGTGGTGAATGCTAGAAACTGTCTAGAGCTTGCCTTTGATGCGGCTTATTTGACTATTAGACGAAAATTGTTCTGTTGTGTATGGAGCACAATCTGGAAGAAGAGAAGGAATGGTAACATAAACAATTGTCTAGTAAAGCCGAGCTAGTGGGCCTAGATAAAGAGGCTATGGTAGAGGCAGAATGAGTTTTGGGAGTCTTACTGTCAGGACTGTGGTGAGGAGCAACCAACCACAGTCTCAAGCCTAAGTTTATGCAATGACTAGAAAGGAAGCTCAAAATTATCCATATGTCATTGCAGGTGTGTTACACAATTTTACTTTTAAAGCTTTTTCATTTTTAGATCCTGGATCTACGCACTCTTTTATCGCACCGCATCTGGCATCTAGGTTGCATTATGATAGAGAACTATTGAGACATGGATTAGAGATGAATACACCGATAGGTAGTACTACAGTAATAGGAGAAGTCTGCAAGAGGTGTTTAATTTGAGTTGATCAGGTAGAATTAGAGACAGACTTGATTGTATTACAATTAAGGGAGATATATATTATTCTAGGCATGGATTAGCTCACTGCTCATAGGGTTATCATGAACTGGTAGTATTAGAATCTCCTAATCTACCGAGAGTAGTATTCCAAGGTATTAGTCAAGTAGTGCCAACCAAGCTGATCTAATTTTTGGGTGCACTAAGATTGATCAGAGGTGGATGTGAGACTTATTTAGCCCACATCATTGATACTCGAACTGAGCAGAATGTGCTGGACATTCCTCTTGTGAGGAAATTCCTGAATGTGTTTCCCTCAGAGTTATCTGGCTAACCTCTAGATAGGAAAACATAATTTACAATTGACTTAGTTTTAGGTGTTGCTCCTATATATATTCCTCCATATAGAATGAAACCTATAAAACTAAAGGAATTGAAGGCTCAGTTGCAGGAGTTATTGGAAGAGGGTTTCATTAGACCCAATGTATCACCATGGAGAGTTTCAGTCTTATTTTTGAAGAAGAAAGATGGAACTCTGAGACTGTGCATCGATTATAGGCAACTGAATCCAGTAGTAATGAAGAATAAGTACCCGTTGCCTAGAATTGATGATTTCCTTGACCAGTTGCAGGAAGCTTAGGTATTCACTAAGTTGGAATTGAGATATGGATACTATAAGTTAAAGATAGCAGAGGATGATGTATCAAAAAGTGCTTTCAGGAGTAGGTATGGGCATTTTGAGTTTCTAGTGATGCCGTTTGAGTTGACTAATGCCCCATCTACATTTATGGCATTGATGAATAAGGTGTTTCAACCCTACATGGATCATTTTGTAATTGTATTTATAGATGACATTTTGGTATATTCAAAGAGTAGAGAAGAGCATGCTGAACATCTGAGATTAACCCTGCATATTATGAGGGAGAACAACTGTATGCCAAATTCAGTAAGTGAGAATTCTGGTTGAATCAAGTAGTGTTTTTGGCTCATATAGTAACTAGGCAAGGCATATAAGTGGATCCGAAGAAGATAGAGGTAGTAATGAAGTGGGAAGCTACGAAGAATGTATCAGAGGTCTAGAGTTTTCTCGGATTAGCAAAATATTACCGAAGGTTTGTCGAAGAGTTCTCATTGATTTCAGCCCCTCTGACTAAACTTCTGAGGAAAAATGTGCTCTTTAGATGGAATGATGAATGTTAGAGGAGTTTTGAGGACTTGAAGCATCGGTTAACTATAGCACTGGTGTTAACCATTCCATAGGGAATTAGAGGTTATGTGGTTTATAGTGATGTTTCGCATCAAATACTGGGATGTGTATTGATGTAGTATAGCAAGGTGATAGCCTACACATCAAGATAACTAAGGTCTCATGAGATTAATTATTCGGTATATGATTTAAAGCTTGCTACAGTGATTTTTGCTCTAAAGATATGGAGACACTATTTATATGGAGAGACTTTCCAGATATACACCGATTATAAGAGCTTGAGATATTTGTTGAGTAAAAGAGAATTGAATATGAGACAGAATAGATGGATAGACCTATTGAAAGATTATGACTGTACAATTGAGTATCATCTAGGAAAATCTAATGTGGTGATAGATGCTTTAAGTAGAAAATCCAACAGCAGGGTAGCTCAGATTCAGATATCGAGGTTACCGAGCTTAATTCAATTGAGAGCTTTGAATATGGAGTTGAATCTAGAGCAGAATGAGGCATTGATTGCTACAATGAGACTGAGACTAATGCTGCATGACAAAATCAGAAAGGTTCAGAGTAAAGATCCCAAAATGGTGAAGCCTATAGAGAAGTTAAAAATGAATCCAAATTTTGAATTTGAATTGAGAGATGAGACACTGTGGTTGAGATAGAGGTTATGTGTGCATGAGATTGATAATATGAGGAAAGAGATTCTGGAGGAAGCTCATGTAGTAGCTTATGCTATACATACTGGTACTACCAAGATGTATAATACGTTGAAGTAACATTTCTGGTGGCCATGGATGAAGCAGCAAGTAGCTGACTATATAGCTAAGTGTTTAACATGCCAGTAGATTAAGGCTGAACATCAAGCTACGGTTGGGAAGCTACATTCGTTACCTATTCCGAACTGGAAATGGGAACGAATTGCCATGAATTTCATTATGGGATTACCAAAGTCTCCGAGATAAAACAATGCTATATGGGTTGTTGTGAACCGATTGACAAAGTCGGTCTATTTCTTACCAGTGAGAGAGAATAACTCACCATACCAGTTAGCCTAGAAATATGTGAATGAAGTAGTGAGGTTGCATGGAGTTCTAGTGTCCATTGTATTAGACAGGGATCCCAGATTTACTTCAAGATTCTGAAAGAGCTTACAGACTGCTATGAGCACGAAGTTAAACTTCAGTACTACATTTCATCCTCAAATAGATGGACAGAGTGAGAGGACAATCAAGACTGTTGAGGATATGCTCAGAGCATATGTATTGGAGTTTCAAGGAGCATGGGATCAGTATATAACCTTTATTAAGTTTGCATATAATAACCACTATCACAGTAGTATCGAAATGGCACCATATAAGGCGTTGTATGGTAGAAAATGTCATTCACCTCTGTATTGGGATGAAGAGGGTTTGAGAATGGTAGAAAGGCCGAAACTGATATAAGATACTATGGATAAAGTGAAACTGATCCGAAGTAGAATTAAAGCAGTCCAAGATAGACAGAAGAGCTATGTGGATCAGCACTGAAGGGATATGGAATATAATGTAGGAGATAAAGTGTTTCTGAGAGTATCACCTTGGTGAGGAGTGTTAAGGTTCAGTAAAAAGGGTAAGCTGAGCCATAGATATATTGGTCCTTATGAGATTATTGATAGGATTGGACCATTGACATGCAAATTGGCCTTACCGAATGAGATGTCTCAGATACACAATGTGTTTTACATGAGTATACTCAGGATATATTGGTCTGATCCGATGCATATATTACCAACTCAAGAGATTGAAGTTGCTAGAATTTTGAGTTATATAGAGGAATCAGTCAAGATAGTGGGATATCAGAAGAAACAGTTAAGAAATCGAGTAATTCCATTGGTGAAAGTCCTATGGAAGAATCATTTGAGTGAGGAAGCAACATGGGAAACGAAGGAGTGCATGAGGAAACACCTATTTAATGAATCAAGTAAGAATTTTGAGGATGAAATTTTTTTATGGAGGGGAGAATTATAACATCTCATTATCCTTATGCTAAAGGTTAGAACCCAAAGAATATTGAATAGGAGAGATAATATATAGAAGTTAAAAAGTGCATTTCATGCTCATGCATAATATAGCATACACACACTTGTGAATATTAATTTTTGCACACATTAAAATTATTGTACATGCACTCATTGACATTTTCTAGGTATAATTGATTTATAAATGTGATTGTGATGTGAATAGTGCCTATATTGTCTTGAAAATTGATTTGGTGAGTATAAGTATTGAATTAGAATTTTTAGTGAAATTTAGGAAATTTCTGGAATTTTGGGTATTTTTAGACTAAGAAAAATGCCAAGTGGCAATACAATTGATAAATGGTAGTAGAAATAAGAGTCAAATGGCTGTGAAAATTTTGATAAATGACATAGGGATTTAATGACAAGTGTCATAGAAAATTGGGAGACAAGTGTCATAGAAAATTGGGAGACAATTGGATTAGAAATTGGAGACAAATGGACTGGTTATTAAAGTGGACCAAGTGAGACCCATAGGAAATGGACATGTGGCAAGTGACAAGTGTCACTTGCCATACCATATCTTAATCCACAATTTTTCTTCTGATTGAAAAACACTTAATTGTTTTTCATTCTTGGTTTCTTCTTTTCTTCGTGACCTTCTCCATCTCTTCTCTTCTTCACTTCCACGATACTCACCGAACCATCATTAACAATGAAGCTTACTCTCACCCTTCATTTGCTATGATCATTTTGTTGTCTCCTTCATTTCTCACTAAAGACTTAACCCTGCCACCTGTGAATGGTGATGCTCGTGTGAAAGAAGAAAGCTAGGGTCAAGTGATGTCTTAAAGATTTTGGAGCTAAATCAAGTAACTAGCATGTTAATCTTCATGGGTTGTTTGAATATGAAACAAATATGGTGATTATTTTGGTATTAAACAATTATGAGAATAGTGATCAATATACATATGCATCGTGGATGAAGAATGAGAATATTAATGTCTTATTTTTTAGTATATAATGAGTAATAATTTATGAGGTGTTAAAGGGATGTTTTGGGATATATTTGTAGTGTAAATGATGTATGATAATAATAAAAAAAGTTGAGGAATAAATGGATATATGATTATAACTGGTTTTGTGTTTATGATTAATAGTTGAATTGAGTTGTATTAAAGATAATTGTAAGATGAAATAGGTATGAAAATGGTGCTTGAATTAGAGTTGAAAGTTGATAAATAAAGAGATGTGATCATGTTCTATTTTTAGTGTGATAATGAAAGTAAGGAATTGATGAATGAATTTATGTGTTGTGTTCTTATTTTGAGAATATGAAAATCATGAATACAGGCTATATTGTGGATGAATTAGAATGGGAATTTAAGGTATAAGAAAGGTGTGGAGTAATATTCTTGAAATGAGAATTAGGTATAATAATGAAAGATGATGAAATGTTTTATTTTTGAATGATTGATGAACCTTAAGTTATGAGTTATCTTATGAATGCTATTGAGATAGTTTTGAGGTAAAAATAAAGAGGTTATATATCCTAAATGATGAACTATGGAAAATGAATTGCTTGATGCATTATAAATGAGATATATTATAGAACGAGTTAGGATTTTATGTATGATGAGAATAAGCTAGAAATGGTGAATTAAATGAGTAGAGCGTTGAGAGTTAATGCAATCAATATGGTAGTTGAATTAGTATGAAATGGTGTTACTTTAGGAGAGGTGAATTTTGGAAAATTTTGGAGTGAAATTGATGTCAGTATATACGTTAAATTCATGTAAATGAAGGAAGAAAGTGCAGGGAATGATCGTGGCCCTCACCTCATGATTGTGGCCTGAAAAAAATAAAATTTTGTCACGATCGTGACCATTACCCCACGATCATGGCCTGGCTAGAATATGGTTTTGTCACGATCATGGCAGGACCACCATGATCGTTGCCAACCCAAGAAGTTTTTGTCACGATCGTGGCAGGGACACCACGATCATAGGCAGACCTATAGAGTAAAAGGGTTGTCTTTTGAGTGTTATTTGAACCTAATGATGTTAGGGTACTTCTTTATCGTGTATTTAGGCTTAAAAGAGGTCTTGAATGAACCTAGTTGATGTTGAATGGGTGCATTAGGTAATAAAGAACGATTGAAAGATGCTGGTAAATGATTATGAGTTATGAATTAAGGAAATACACCCAGGATTGTAATTGAGCATGCATTATACATATCACATATAGATATATATATGATTGATTACTCATGTGAATGTGAAAATTAGTAATGTGTAAATGTATATGTGTTGCATGATATAAAAGAGCAATTAGAGCGACCGCATCTAGACATTGCTGGGACCTTGAGGCAATAAGCTATCTGGAGCAAACTGTGAGTAACTTAGATGGTCTCACTTTGATTAATTGTTTTGTTTAAATTCTGTATTGAACTATTATGTGATATGCATGTGTTGATTCCAGGCATTAAATGTCTGAGTCGTTTGATGTATGAAAAAACATTGGAAGTGCTCATTTTATGTGAATTGGGTAGAATGAGTGGCACTCAACTCAATTGTTAAATGTCGGACCAAGGGCCGATGATAAATGAGAATGTGAATGTGAATATGAATGTGAATGATTGAGCACTAGAGATTGATTAAATACATGTGATGCATTTCATTATATGAATGCATAATAACATAAAGGCAGTTGTGTTTGAAGTTGCTAGTGAAAAAGAGTTTAAAGTTCAGAATGTGGTAAGAGCCTCTGACTCACTATGTATAATAAACCCTGTATCCCTAAAGGATAAGGGACAGTTATTAATGAGCCCAGTATCCATAATGGATTCGAGACAATGAAAAAGATACTCAAGCCTTTGAATGATTGAAATGTATTGTAGAATTATGTTGAATGGGAAATGTGAAATTTGTGAACAAAGTGTTTTGTGATGTTACATGATAATAAACTAAGTGATGTGAATTATGTGGTTATATAAATTAAATGTGAATTGTTGTGTAATATGATAAGAGTGAACCATCGCGAATAGTTAACTCACTGAGTTAACAAATCTCACCAAAATTGCAACGTTGACTTTTTAAGTACGAGAGAGGCGACTTAGTTACTAAGACGTTGTAGAAGAAGCTTAGTACTACTTTTAGGTAAAAGAAATGACTCAAAGGTCGGTTACCTGGGACTGAAGGATTTAGATAGAATTTTTGTATATTCCATCATACAGTAGCATATATTGTAAATAGAGTTGTAAACTTTGATTTGCTTTAGATTTTGAACATATATGGAAGATATTTGTAATACTACAATGTACATTTTGTTTTATGAAATGAAATGAGGAATTGGGTTTTTAGAAATTGAGTATTCGTGTTTTAATTTATGATGCCATGAGATAAATGAAAGTGACTACTTTAGCGTACTGCTTCCATCGGACATGGGCTCGAATGTTTGAATGATGTACAGGCACGTGTCAGATGGGAGTGGGTGCTACACACGAGGAGGGTTAACTTTTCCTATACATATAATAATATATACTTTTCCTTAAAATTCTATCTTTTATTCACAACATTTTCCCTAACAATGTATTCTTTTCATGCCCAAGATAAAAATGTTTTAAATCTGACTGTATTATGTATCAGAACCACAATAATAACAACCACAACATCTCAAAAAAAATTCCACTAAGACGTAGCTAGAACCACAATAGCAAACTATTATTTTTGAAAAAATAAACAAAAACTAAACTTTAACTAACACAAAATCCTCCTTTACGTTCTCGATGAGATCCAGCTCTCTAGTTTTCCATATGGGACCAGAAATACTCGATGACACATTTCTTAGGCTTTGCTCAATGGCTTTCTTCACCTGTTTTATTGTTCTGATGATCAACTTATTATATGTTGTAGATATGGTTCAGTTGGTATTTAGGACTTACCAATTAACTTTAAGTTCTAGTTATTAAACTTCTTCTAATAGATAATTACATAAACAAATATAAAAAATTTTGAAATGAACTTTATTCTTTTAGATCTATAAGGATAACTAAGAGCTCCAAAGTACAATTTTAGTTGTTTTGTTAAACTAACATCCATGAAATAAGGCTAGACCTACATCAATCTTCCCTTCTAGCCTATTTTAGAGGAGAAATCAATTACCATATTCATCATTTAAACACTTCTGCAATATGTTGGTACCATTTTTATCCATATGAAATCCATATACTCTTGCTTTTCCTTGAGCCAGGAGTCTTTGTTTTTTAGTTTTCCAACTCCACCATAACAGTGACTAGAAGATATTTCGAACTAGGGTATCTTGTCGAAGGACTCTTCACTTTAGTTGACCTTTGAAGTTGGACATCTTCCAACACTTGAACATATTGTCCCCCCCTAATCATGATACTCATCGACCTCTTCAACATCATCCATTATATATGTCTCATGTGACTTATCACTATCAGATTTTCCCTGATCATTATTATCTTGTGCTAGTTCATGTTCTCCTTCTTCACTTTTAGGCTGATTAATAAAAATATGAACAGGGGTAGAATTCGCAGTAACGAATGATAAACTGCTAAAAGTAATACTATATTCTTTGATGTGATCTGTATCCATCTCGTGCTTATAGAAGATTATGTTCCTAATTCTAGAAACCTTTATCACTTTTTTATGTCGTAGAGCTTGTAGCCAAAATCCTTATCACCATATCCAATAAACACACATTGAGTAGTCTTCGAATCTTATTTCGATCTTTATTCCATTGACATGTTTTTGAAAATTTTGTGCCTGAACTCCCTTATATATGCATAAGTTGGATCCTTCTCTTTCCATGCTCTTTTAGGAATGCAAAGCTCCCAATGAATTGAAAGAGTTTTACTTATCATGTACACTATAGTTTTGACCACCCCACTCTAAAAGGAATTTGGTACTTTCAACAGTTAAAGCATACACTGAACCTCCTCTACAATTTTTCTATCATCCTCTTAACAACATCATTGTGCTATGGAGTACCAGGTTCCATCTCTCTTATGTTTTATGCTATATATTGCGTAATAATCTTCAAATTTATTAGAGGTATACTCTCCTCCATTATCGGTTTAGAGATACTTTAACTTTCTCGCCATCTCCCTTTCCACCATGGTAGGAAAATTTGGAAAGGTCTCGTTCACTTAACTTTTTATTTTTAGTATGAAAAAGTCTTGCATGTAATAACATCAATAAATGTAACAAAATACTTGGTACCTCCTAAGGACTCCTCCTCTATAGCAACCACACACGTCGAAGTGCACCTGCTCCAACTTTTCCTTCCTTTTAGTAGACATTTTATTAAATGAAACACAATCCTACTTTTTAGCCATGCAATAATCACAAGGTTGAGAGAAACCATAGTCTTTATTGGGATAATTGATTTTCTAGCTAACAACTTAATCTCCTTTTTGCAAACATGCCCTAATCTTTGGTGTCATCTCTAAAAGTGTGTTAATATCCCCTTTGGTCAAGCACATTGACACAACAAATTGAGATGCAAGTTTGGAATGTGTCAAACATCTTTTAAGGTCTACATACACCCAATGACGATTTGAATTCAAGTGTCACCCATGCCAACGATGCTAGCAAAGCTCTGATTTCTCATCTTCACATTTTTAAAATCACCACTCCTGTAGTTAGTGAAGTACTCCCTCTTTGGAGCATAATGTTATACATTTAATATATACATTTCTTTAAAAAATCATTTTTATTAAGCAATTGTGTTAAATAAATATTACATTTCTCATGTAAATTCTTTCATAATAAATTTATATTGAATTTATTCACTTCAAAAATTTAATTTTGAAAAACAAAAATTTAAAATTTAAAAAGTGGACCAAGCTTGAGCCTTAAGGCCTGATCAGGCTTTGAATCGAATCGCTATCTAGAGGCTCAAGCTTGACCCAGCCCACTGTCTACTCTAAAACTATCACTGTTGAAACAATAAACTAAGCTTTAACTAACAAAAAATCCTCCTCTATTTCCTTAATGAGATCCAGCTCTCTAGTTTTCAATATTGGCCTGAAATTACTTGATGACACTTTTCTCAAACTTTACTACATGGCTTTCTTTGCCTCTTTTACTATCCTGACGATCAACTTGCCATATGTTGCAGATGTGATTTAGTTGGTAGTTAAGACTAACAATCAACTTTCAATTCTAGTTGTTGAAACTTCTTTCAACAAACAATTGTTTAAAGTCACTACTTAAGACTCTTTTTTTCTAGATGAATTAGAATGACATGTAAAATAACTTATTAATTTGTAAATAAAAAAGATACATTTAATAGATTTACAAATAACCATTTTTTTAAAATATTGGTTCTAATATTGAAGCATCAACTTAGTTTCATACAATAATTGGGATTGCAATAAGTTATATTTCTGAAAGAAGCATAACCTAATGTCCATAATCTACTACAAACTTATAATATTAAATAAACTTACATGATTCATCAAAATGAAAAGAGAGCCTCTTGAAAAAGTTGAAAGTGAGTAATATAGAACCAATATATAATCATAAACACTGCGGATATAAGGAATAGATAGAAAGAGGAGAGCATGAGAGGCATAAATAAATAAGAAAAATAAAAATATTATAGAAAATATATTAAACATTTTTATTTACCTTATCTTGAATATTTATTAACTATAACGATTTAGTGTCTGAGTGGATATTGTTACTTTCTCTTGAGTCATAATAATTTTTGATCAAATCATTGAAATATTTCTTTCTTTTGAATTTTTTTTATTTTTTGTTTTTACACACGATTTTTTGTTTTACTTTTTCCGAAATTGCCCTTTTTTGTTTTACTTTTTCTAGAAGTTTATTCATGGTTACCTTGTGAAATATTTAAAGGAATAGGTTTTTAATATAAAATTGATATACTAACATATTTGAAGTCAAGAAGTGTGATTTTCAGGAAAAAGGGAAAGAAAAGGATGAATTCAAAATGTTACTCAATTAATGTGACTAAAACTATGTCTCTGGAGGGACTTTTGGTGGAAATTAAATGGACTTTCCAATACTTGAAAATATTTTTATAAATATCCAATATCTATAAATCGATAAGAATTATGTTTTTGTTCTTTGCTTAGATAATGAAGTCGCACATGACGTTAAATTAAGTCAATTGGTGATGTTCAGGATTATGTTAAAGAAGCCCTAGTGTTATCTTATTTCATGCACGTGTACCATTTTACGAGTCCTTTGTTTCTACATGATATTCGGATAAAGTTTAATTTCATTGTCAAACAAAGAAGTTAAATTTGAAAATTTGATGTTTATACATTTAATACAACAATAACATCACCAAATAGATATCTTACTAAGACGTGAAGTCTAGAAAAATCTACTAATATACAACCTTACCCTAACTAGCAGAAAGAATGTTTATACATTTAGTAATAGATATTAATTTACTATTACTTTTTTAAAAACTTATCTACAAAACTGTAATACTATTTATAATTAATCGTAATTGTTATATTTATTCATTTATAATGAACTTTTTTATTAAAAAGCAAAATATTATAAGCATCCGATACTAAATAAACATATTTACCTACATATATAATTTTAATATGATATATTAGTTTGGATTAGAAAATACAAAATTATCTAAGTGCTTGTATTGTAACATCCCGTTTTCATATAACGGGTTGAATTATAGAAATTGATACACGTGAGAGCAATCGGAGAAATTTGGAAAACACATCTCAAG
>JANZXP010000008.1:30386900-30401788 GCA_027576715.1 Erythroxylum flavicans
CTCATTCTCAACTCCATTTCAACTCAATATCATCCATAAAAATTATAGTCCATGATTGATCATGAACATTAATAACATAACATACACATATATACCCATTCATCATCAACTTACTACATTCACTACGTTAATCTTGTCTATCATTTCTAATTCAAGAATTCTTTCTTCTTTTTTTTTACTCATGCCTAATCGCCAACACTTTCTCATTTTAATAGTTCAAACTTCCAAGAAAAGTTTGGGGTCTAACAAAAACTATGAGTGATAAGTTGTTATATGAGGAAATGGATTGTGGATTAACGGTATAATGAAAGTGAAAGTTTTGTTTAGGAAAGATGTTGAGTTATGTTCTTGAAATTAGAAAAACTAGGATGATAGTTTTGAGGTAAAGTGAAGATGATAAAGGTGTTGAATGGGTGTTGAAACATTAATGAATGTATGGACATGTTTGTTGTCCTGTTTTGTGGTTATGATTATTGATCTTGTATGACTTATTTTGTAGATGTTTTGAATTGGTAATTGAGCTAAAAATAAGGATGTTATGAATCCTAAATGATGAACTATGGAAATAAATTGTTTGATGTATTATGAATGAGATATATTATGGAAAGATCTAGGATTATATGTATGATGGGATTAAGTAATTGATAATGGATCAATTGAGTAGAGTTTGATTTTAAAGCAAATAATATGGTAACTAAGTTAGCATGAAATGAAGTTGCATAAGTGGATGTGAATTCTTGAAAATTTGGAGTGTAAATGATGTTTTTATGTATATTGAATTCGTGGATTAAATGAGGAAAAAACGCAAGCCACAATCGTGGCACAGTCCCTACGATTGTGGCCTGGCAAAATTTTGATTATGTCACGATCGTGACAGAATCTCCACAATCATGGCGAGTTCCACAAGTTTTTGTCCCGATCATAGGAAGGACCACCACGATCGTGGGCAGGTACAAAGAGAGAAAGGTTGTCTTTAATCTATGTTTGGAACAACTAATGTTAAGGTACTTCCTTATGATGTATTTAGGTATGAATAAGGCCTTGAATGAATCTATTATGATGATGGGTTAGGTGATTAAAGTGAGTCAGGTTTATTAGGTATTAATGAATGATTGAAAGATGATGCTAAATGATTATGAGATGTGAATTAAGAAAATATACCTGGGATTGTCATTAAGCAAGCATTGTATATGACACATATACATATGTGCATGAATGAATGTTTATGTGATTGTGCAAATTAGTAATGTGTGTAAATGTGTATGTGTTGCATGATATAGAAGTGCAAATAGATCCATAACATCCAAACATTGGCGGGACATTGAGGAAATAACTATCTAGAGCATACTGTGAGTAAACTAGATATTCTAACTGAGATTCGTCTATCTTTGCTTAAAAGTCAATTATTGAATTATTATTAACATGAATGTGTTAATTCCGAACATTAATATTCTGAGGAATTTGATGCATGAGAATTTCATTAAAAGTGCTCATTATATGTGAATCCGACTTAAATAAGTGTACTCAATATGATTACTGAATTCTAGACTATTGTTCAATGAAAAAAATGTAAAAATGAATGTGTAAATTGAATAAAAGTGACTGATTGAATATAAGAGATTTGATGCATTTTATTACATGAATGCATGATCAGATAAAGGTAGTTGTGACCGAAGTTGCCAGTGAAAAAGAGCTTAAAGCTCAGAATGTGGTAAGAGCCTCAGGCTCCCTATGTAAAATGAACCCAATATCTCCAACAAATATGGGACAGTTATTGATGAGCCCGGTATTCACAATTAAAAAGGCACTCGGTCATAACAACGTAATAATTGAATATGCATTGCATATACATTTGATATGCATGTTTTAAATGATCGAGATGAATTGTTGAACGATTCTGAATGTGAAATAAGTGAATATAATTGTCTTTGATTCAACACGATGATCAATGAAGTGGAATTTATTATATGATATCGTGAATTGCTTGTGAACTGTTTATGTGATGTGATATGAGTGAGCACATCAATGATGACTTGCTCATTGAGTTTGCAAAACTCATCAAAATTGTAATGTGACTTTTTAGGTATGAGAGAGGAGATGTAATTACTAAAACATTCTAGAAGAAGGCTAGTACTACGTTTTTGGGACTCAAGAAAATGGCTCAAAGGTCAGTCAGCTAAGACTGAAAATTTTGATAGAGTTTTTTATATAATTCCTCTTTTATGTGGAATGTGTAAAAGAGTAGTAGACTCTTATAGTTTTAATGTTGTATATACATATAGATCACATAGTGAAATACTACAATGTACATTATGTATTATGAAATGAAATCAAGAATTGAGTTTTAGATATCGTGTTGTTTGTGTTTTAAATTATGATGTCATGTTATAAGTTAATGCGACATCTCTAGCGCACTGCTTCCATCGGGCATATTGTCGAACGTCTAATGGATGTACGGGCACATGTCGGATGGGAGTGGGGTGCTACAATTTTTGGTATTAGAGCATAGTTTGACGTCCATAGGTGATTAAGTGGGGCAATCAGCTGACCTAGAATCTGTAGGAGCCAGTAGAGAGTCTTCTATACCTTGACCTGAGAGAATGCCTCCAAAAATTCCTGAGAGAAAGGAAAGGAGTTATGATAAACTGCGAAAGCAAGGAGCTATGGACTTCTATGAAAGTACAGACCTGCTGAGGCCAAAGGATGGCTAGAGAGAATAGAGAGAGTTTTTAATCAGATGGACTGCGAGTCAAATGAGAAGTTCGACTATGCGGTTTCACTACTGCAAGGTCTAGAATACCAATGGTGGAAGACTATTCCATGCAGTAATACCAAACCTTGCGGATTAAAGTGGGAGGACTTTCTAAAGGTCTTCAAAGAGAACTATATGTCGAAGGTCTACTTGGACAGAAAGATGAAAGAGTTCTTAGATCTGAAGCAAGGGAGACTTACAGTAGCTGAAAATAAGATAAAAGTTTAATAAACTTATAGTGTATGCTACGGCCTTGATTCCTACTGAGGAAGACAAGTGTAGGAGATTTGAAGATGGGGTGAATATGGAGATTAAGACGAGGCTAGCTATTATGAATCTAAGCAGTATGAAGAGACCTAGTGAATCTCATGTTATTTTTAGCAGAACGTTTAACAAGCGCTAGAACAGATCTTTTCAACCACCGGCTAGATTGAGACAGTCGCAGTTTAGACCGAGGGACAGTTTTGTGCCATCTGGTAGTGGAAGAGGTGCAGTATTGGGACAGCTACCTAATTATGAACATTGTTGAAAGAAGCATAGTAGGGAATGATGGAAGTTAACAGGAGCTTGTCTTCTTGAATTGAAATTCATTATGTGATATCATGAATTGTCTGTGAGCTGTTTATGTGATTTAATATAAGTGAGCACATTGATGATGGCTTGCTCACTGAGTTCGCAAAACTCATCAAAATTATAACGTGACTTTTCAGGTACGATAGAGGAGACTTAGTTACTAAGACATTCTAGAAGAAGTCTAGTACTGCATTTTTGGGACTTAAAAAATGGCTTAAAGGTTGGTAGCTGAGACTGAAGAATTTAATAAAGTTTTTTGTACAATTCCTCTTTCATGTAGAATGTGTAAAAGAGCAGTAGACTCTTATAGTTTTGATGTTATATATATATATATGGATCATGTAGTGAAATACTACAATCTACATTATGTATTATGAAATAAAATGAGGAATTGAGTTTTAGATATTGTGATGTTCGCGTTTTAAATATGATGTCATGATATAAATGAATGCGACTGCTCTAGCACACTGCTTCCACTAGGCATACGCTAGAATGTCTAATGGATGTACGGGCATGTGTCAGATAGGAGTGAGGTACTACAAAGAGAGTTGGTACCATAATAGACTTATAAATATCATATTACACACTAAAATTGGACATACATAAAGGATTTAACATTGTGAAATGAGACTGATATTAAATACACTAAAGGCTATGGGATTCCAGAGAAGTTTGTCAAGTGGATTAGTGAATGCATACTAACTGCTTCATTTGGAGTTATTGTGAATGGGGAGGTGTTGCCATTATTTTATGGAGCTTGACGATTGAGACATAGAGATCCCCTCTTCCTATCACAGTTTTTTTTCGAAGTATTCTCAAGAATTTTACAAGATAACATCGATAAAAGTTGTTCGTTCAAGTTTCATAGGAAATGTGTTTTAATGAGAATCCCCCATTTAGTGTTTGCAGGTGACTTACTTCTCTTATGTGAAACAAACGTACCCTTTTTATCTAATGCATGGCTAGAGCATTGGAGCAATTTAGCCACTTATCAAGTCTCTACATAAACAAGGAGAAGATCTCATTGTTATCTCAAAGGATTACGAACATTACATTTTGGAGCTTGAATTAGTTACTAGAATGGCTTCTTCTTGCCCCTCCATTCAAGTATTTTGGAGTCCCTATATCTCCCACTAAATTAACATATTAAGAATGTCAGGTGTTCTTCGACTCTATATGAAGGAGACACGGAAGTTGGGCTAATAAGTGCCTCTCATATACTAGGAGGCTCCAACTTGTGCTTTTAGTTTTGAGCAACCTAATCATTTACTTGTCTTCATTTCTTCTTTTCCCTAAGAAACTGAACAAGGAAATGGAGAAACTCCTATGTAATTTCCTATAGTGTGGAGATATTAACACAAGGACCTATACAAAACTCAACTGGAATGATTTAAGCAAGCCAAGAGAGGAAGGTGGATTAGGAATTATTCCATTACAATTAACGTATGAATCTCAATTAGCTTCGAGATTATGGAGACTAGTCACTAAGAAGAAGTCCTTATGGGTGAAATGTGTGCATTGATATTATATAAAAAAGATGAAACATCTAGATAGCTAAGCCAAAATCAAATTATTTTATGGAGCTATGGACTTCTATGAAAGTACAGACCTGCTGAGGCCAAAGGATGGCTAGAGAGAATGGAGAGAGTTTTTGATCAGATGGACTGCGAATCAAATGAGAAGTTCAACTATATGGTTTCACTACTGCAAGGTCTAGCATACCAATGATGGAAGGCTATTCCAGGCAGTAACACCAGACTTTGTGGATTAAAGTGGGAAGACTTTCTGAAGGTCTTCAAAGAGAACTATATGTCGAAGGTCTACCTGGACAGAAAGATAAAAGAGTTCTTAGATCTGAAGCTAGGGAGACTTACAGTAGCTGAAAATGAGATAAAGTTTAATAAACTTATGGGGTATGCTACTGCCTTGATTCCTATTGAGGAAGACAAGTGTAGGAGATTTGACGATGGGTTGTATATAGAGATTAGGACGAGGCTAGCTATAATGAATCTGAGCAGTGTCTCTGAGTTAAGAGTAATCTTGATCCAAATAGAGGAATTGTTGAGAGATAGTCAAGGGGAATTCAGACAAGAGTCTAGTATGAAGAGACCTAGTGAATCTCAAGTTATTTTTGGCAGAAGGTTTAACAAGCGCTAGAATAGACCTTTTCGACCATTAGCTAGATCGAGACAATCGCAGTTTAGACAGAGGGGCAGTTTTGTGCAATCTGGTAGTGGAAGAGGTGCAGTATTGGGACAGCTACCTAATTGTGAACATTGTTGAAAGAAGCATAGTAGGGAATGATGGAAGTTAATAGGAGCTTGTCTTCTTGAATTGAAATTCATTATGTGATATCATGAATTGTCTGTGAGCTATTTATGTGATTTGATATAAGTGAGCACATTGATGATGGCTTGCTTACTGAGTTCGCAAAATTCATCAAAATTATAACGTGACTTTTCAGGTACGATAGAGGAGACTTAGTTACTAAGACATTCTAGAAGAAGTCTAGTACTGCATTTTTGGGACTTAAAAAATGGCTTAAAGGTTGGTAGCTGAGACTGAAGAATTTAATAAAGTTTTTTGTACAATTCCTCTTTCATGTAGAATGTGTAAAAGAGCAGTAGACTCTTATAGTTTTGATGTTATATATATATATATGGATCATGTAGTGAAATACTACAATCTACATTATGTATTATGAAATAAAATGAGGAATTGAGTTTTAGATATTGTGATGTTCGCGTTTTAAATATGATGTCATGATATAAATGAATGCGACTGCTCTAGCACACTGCTTCCACTAGGCATACGCTAGAATGTCTAATGGATGTACGGGCATGTGTCAGATAGGAGTGAGGTACTACAAAGAGAGTTGGTACCATAATAGACTTATAAATATCATATTACACACTAAAATTGGACATACATAAAGGATTTAACATTGTGAAATGAGACTGATATTAAATACACTAAAGGCTATGGGATTCCAGAGAAGTTTGTCAAGTGGATTAGTGAATGCATACTAACTGCTTCATTTGGAGTTATTGTGAATGGGGAGGTGTTGCCATTATTTTATGGAGCTTGACGATTGAGACATAGAGATCCCCTCTTCCTATCACAGTTTTTTTTCGAAGTATTCTCAAGAATTTTACAAGATAACATCGATAAAAGTTGTTCGTTCAAGTTTCATAGGAAATGTGTTTTAATGAGAATCCCCCATTTAGTGTTTGCAGGTGACTTACTTCTCTTATGTGAAACAAACGTACCCTTTTTATCTAATGCATGGCTAGAGCATTGGAGCAATTTAGCCACTTATCAAGTCTCTACATAAACAAGGAGAAGATCTCATTGTTATCTCAAAGGATTACGAACATTACATTTTGGAGCTTGAATTAGTTACTAGAATGGCTTCTTCTTGCCCCTCCATTCAAGTATTTTGGAGTCCCTATATCTCCCACTAAATTAACATATTAAGAATGTCAGGTGTTCTTCGACTCTATATGAAGGAGACACGGAAGTTGGGCTAATAAGTGCCTCTCATATACTAGGAGGCTCCAACTTGTGCTTTTAGTTTTGAGCAACCTAATCATTTACTTGTCTTCATTTCTTCTTTTCCCTAAGAAACTGAACAAGGAAATGGAGAAACTCCTATGTAATTTCCTATAGTGTGGAGATATTAACACAAGGACCTATACAAAACTCAACTGGAATGATTTAAGCAAGCCAAGAGAGGAAGGTGGATTAGGAATTATTCCATTACAATTAACGTATGAATCTCAATTAGCTTCGAGATTATGGAGACTAGTCACTAAGAAGAAGTCCTTATGGGTGAAATGTGTGCATTGATATTATATAAAAAAGATGAAACATCTAGATAGCTAAGCCAAAATCAAATTATTTATGGAGTATGATACAAATACTAATTTTAAGGTCTCTTGACTAACTACAATACCGAGGTTAGAATGAAAATATTCAGCAGAGCGTCAACTAGCAGGGAATGCATAAGGGATGTTATGGTTTATAATATGTGAAAGGAGAGGAATCAAGGGATGTGTAAGGGTGAAAGGTAGGAGCAACAAGTGATATTATATACTAACTTTGATATGATTTGCATGATGATAAAACTCAGAGGTGTTAAAATCATTCTCACTTTTGGAATAGCTATAAACTGGCAATTAAGAGAAGGATAGTTTAACTCCTTCCATTGGATTATGTATAATTAGTTCCAACTTTTTGGTTCTTAATTGTGCAATGATTAACTATTTATTGCTTCTTGTAAATGATCCTTGTATCTAACAGGCTAATGCCTTTTGATTAATTCAATTTTAATTTTAAAATTTTTTGATTGTTTTACTCTTGTAAGTATAATACAAAGATGTAAAAGCAAATGCTTTGAAATAGTAAAAGGATAATGTTAAAAATGACTGGAGATAAAAAAGTTTAAAAATAAAAAACCCAATTCCATCTATCTTTTATGTTTTACCAAATTTATGGATTTTACATAGTAAATGTGGATTTGCTGGATCATACCTAGGACACAATCTTTCCATTTAATGATTATATAATTGACGAAGACAAATTGAACAGGACACAATCTTTACATTTTGACCATTTGTATTTGTTTTTGGACATATTGAGCACGTAAGGAACTTGATGAGGGTAATTCGGGAAAAAAAGGTTAGCGTGGAGTAAATGGCAAACAAACATTAGAAATATAAATATGTAATCCTACAGTAAGGTTAAAATGCACCGATCGACGTGGAGTAAACTGTAAATAAACATTAGAATCCCACGCGATCTGCTCCTCAGTCACTGACGAGACGCGACCAATAAACCCTCCTCTCCCGTTCGTGTTGCTCGCTCCAAGAAAATGAATTATTAAAGAAACAAAATCAGGTTATCTAGATCCCATCCTATTTCTTGCCTCCAATGTCACAATTTCCCCTTATATGCATTCCAGGTCAACTGATTTTCGTTTGCTCTCTCTCTCTATCGCTCCCTCCCTCCCTATATCGCTCCATTTGAAAGGGCTCGGTTTTTTTCTCTGCGTGCCCTATCTGATCTCGTTCTCGTCTTTTCTCGTACTTTTTGATCCACAGGTTTTTGAGTTGTACCCTTTTTCTCAGTGGTCCTAATTTGGGGTTTGATAAGATTTTGCTTTCTTTTCATTACCACTCGTAGATCAGACCTGGTTATTGGATTCCAATTTCTCAGATTTTTTCATATGAAGCTGTTTGCTAGTTCTTTTTCTCTAGATACTGACACAGGTGACTCGTTTAAGCCCGCTATTCTTTACATTGTCTTTCTGGAATTTTAAGGATCTGCTTTATATCTGTAGTGCTGTGTGTTTGTTAGATCATCATTTGTAGGCACGCTGAGAGAGGGGGCTAGTATGGCTTCGGTTCGAGTTGAGTCTTCGAAGCAGTTAACCACTAGTAGTCTGGTGGTGGGTTATGCTCTATGTTCAAGTTTACTTGCTGTTATCAACAAATATGCCATTACCAAATTCAGCTATCCTGCCCTTTTGACTGCATTGCAGTACTTGACCTCTGCATTGGGTGTCTGGGTTTTGGGTAAGCTGGGATTTTTGTATCACGACGCCTTCACTTATGAAACTGCCAAGAAGTTTTTGCCCGCTGCAATTGTCTTTTACCTGGCAATCTTTACCAATACCAATCTTTTGCGTCATGCCAATGTCGATACCTTCATAATGTTCAGATCTTTGACACCCCTTTTGGTTGCCATCGCTGACACCCTATTTAGAAAACAACCTATTCCTTCAAAGCTTACCTTTGTCTCGTTGCTTGTCATTTTGAATGGTGCTGTTGGGTACGTGGCCACTGATTCTGCCTTTACTTTGACCGCATATTCTTGGGCTTTAGCATATCTAGTGACCATTGTTACTGAGATGGTTTATATCAAACACATTGTATCAACTATTGGATTGAACACATGGGGTCTTGTGTTGTACAACAATTTGCTGTCATTGATGATTGCCCCTGTGTTCTGGATACTCACAGGAGAATACAGTGATCTGTTTGCGGCTTTGGCGTCAAAAGCTGGTAATTGGTTTGAATTTGACGCATGCTTTGCTGTGTCCTTATCCTGTGTGTTTGGCTTGCTTATTAGTTTCTTTGGCTTTGCGGCAAGGAAGGCTATATCTGCAACAGCCTACACTGTGACTGGTGTCGTAAATAAGTTTCTTACAATAGTGATAAATGTGCTGATTTGGGATAAACATGCTAGTCCATTCGGTTTGCTTTGCCTCCTTTTCACCCTGTCAGGTGGAATTCTTTATCAGCAGTCAGTTAGTAAAGCTGCTGTTGCCTCATCCGAGCGTGATTCCATTCCTAAGCAGACTGGGAGCGGAAAGGACTGTGATGAAGAAGACCAACTTAAGGAAAAGATTGATCATGGTGATGAGGATTGAGGACCATGTTCTGGTAAACTTGCTTGTGCTTTTGTCTAGTTAGTATGTTTAGCAATATACTTTAGTTTGTTTAACTTTCATGACCGTTCAAAACACTCATTGTAGTATTTGGAACGATTATCCTTGCTTTTGGCAAGTTTAGAGTATTTATGGATAAGATGTTCAGAAAAGATTGCCTTTACTCCCTATCATACCTGAATGCACCATAATGGTTCAACTGCTGATGATCAGAGTTCTCACATACCGCATCTGTTTGGCAGTGTCTTTATACTATGTGGAAAGTGTTAAGCTGTTTTGCCTTAGCCAAGATTGAGATCGTGTCAGTTTGGTAAGGGGATAAGAGTTTGGTTAGTGCCTGAAATTTATCACTTTTTATTAAGATAGGGCCTCGCAAAAAAGAATTATTTACTTGGTGCTTCACCTATTTAAATTTCATGTGTCAGATAAATTATAGAGAAATACTGTCTTAATGATAGAACTCCCATTAACGCCCATGTAACATTCTACTTATTAGTTAATGTGGCTATTTTATCACATTAGTTAAGTGCCTGAATTGAGAAACTCACTAAAACAATGCCCATTTGTTTTAATCCAACATACTAGTTCCTTTTATCATTTAAAATTGATATAACACATTCTAAAATTGAGACTCCAACATTATTATTTATCTTAAAATTGTGTGTTGTTTTTGGAAACAAGTTGGTAACTCATTCAAAAGACTTATCCTCACAGTTGTAGAACTTCCTTCTTTGATTTAAATCAATTCAAGATATTCTCTTTGTCGCAAGTTTACCATGTGAAATTAAAACATCCATCCTCAAATTAACCCTTTCGAATGTTGTTCGGGATAGTCTTAACTCTTATTGATCGAAGACTACTAGCACAGCTCTTTGAACAGTAAGTATACTGGTGCTTGAAAAAAGTTGTCACCAAGGAATAGCTTGCTTGGCTCTCCCCTCCTCTAGTTAACATAGACGTTTTAATCTTCAGATCCCCCAGACACTAAAAAATGAAAACGAGGAGTGTTCATTCAAGTAGAATGGAACCGCAAGTACTTGCCAATCCCTATTAACATGGTATACTTGACTGCGCCTTCTTGATTGTTCAGTAATTTATTTCGAAAATGACGTAGAACTTACTTATGGTAAACTCCTTAGCTGCATTCCATCCATTTGTAATGGTTTTTTATGCTCCAGCAGTTTTAATGGTCATACCCAATTGTTCTGCAAAATGATATATTTCTGTTGTTCACAATCAAAGAATTTTGTTAACGATGACACTAATATAATTGGTGATGGCGGTGTTATGATGGCTTTCCTTTTTGGTTTAGGGTTAGTTGCACCAAAGAAAGAGCTCCAGATAGTTTCAACTTTTCTCTAGTTCACTGAATTAATCCATCCAGAATTATGACACTTTTTATGAACTAGTCATGATACCATTGTCTTCATAACAGTGCTATCTAAACTACAATTCTGGAACTACGTAATCTGTCTGGAATTTTTTTGGTAAAATACACTCTTTGTGGTTACACGTTTTGAAATCCTTTGTTTTGGTATAAGCAGGCCAGCGTTCTGTCCAGTGAATTGCCATGAAATGATGAAATTTATTGGATCGTACTATGTATCTACGTTTCTTGATTAGCGGAAACAAAATTCTGTTATATTGTCTAGGTTGGTTCCATTAGTATAGTTAACTTTTGCCCAATGCAGCATGCAAGATTTTATAACTTCAGCATTTGCTTGCTTTAACCAAATTATAAGATGGTTCCAACTAAGAATTCATTGACATGGGCAAATATAATGCGGTAGGATTAGAAGTTTTCAATCCTTCGATACAAACAGTATTGTTTATATCACCAGTAATCCCTGCATGAACAAGATCCATCGTTAAAATGGTGAAATCGGTTTCTGTCCCGCACAATTATCTCCCTGTTGTAAACTTTGGAGACGATCTTAGCTGCAGCGTGGCAATCGCTACATATACGAAGGTTTTTAGTGACTCGGATGGGAGTTCCAGGACTCGTATTCAACAGGCCGTAAGCAATTGCCAGCTTCTCACTGTGTACACTAAGTGCTGTCTCCTTTTCCTCTTCATCCATGTCAACTAGCACTTCGGACATGTTGGGCACATAACCGGCTTGCTTTATTCGGTCTATCATGTCCTCTAAGGTATGGTATATTTCCTTGGATTGTGGGTGGAATGAATCACCTTTTACAAACTCGTGGACAATTCCATACACTTCTATCAGGCTGCAACCTGGAGGCTTTCTTATGCCTTTAGCTTCCATCAACTCCCTTATTCTTTTAGCGTTCTCCCATTGGTTCAATGATTTATATATGTTTGACAGAAGGATATACATGCCGCAATTATCTGGATTCAGCTCTAGAAGCCGTTTAGCTGCTCTCTCTGCAGCCTCAAGGTTTCCATGGATTCTACAGGCACCAAGAAGACCCCCTAGAACAAACTGATCTGGTGCCATTGGCATGCTAGCAATCAGTTCCTCTGCTTGAGAAATGCGACCAGCTCGGCCTAGTATGTCAACCAATCCACCATAATGTTCGATGCTAGGCTTGATGCCATATACGGATGACATCGAATTGAAGCCAGCCATCCCTTCATCTACAAGTCCAGCATGACTACAAGCAGCCAGAATTCCTACAAACGTAACTGCATCTGGTTTTACGCCTCTGAGCTGCATCTCCTGAAAATACTCCAAAGCCTTCTCTCCTTGCCCGCACATTGCGAGGCCAACGATTGAGGCAGTCCAAGCCATAACATCTTTCTGAGGCAGCTCATGAAAGACCTTCAACCCAATTTCTATGCTTCCGCATTTGGCATACATATCCACTAGAGCTGTTCCTAGGGCGACATCCACCTCGATCTTCTGCTTCTTAATATAGGCATGTAACCACTTACCAAGATCAAGAGCTCCTAGGTGAGAGCAAGCAAGCAACAAGCTCACCATTGTCACCTTGTCGCCTGTGACACCCTTGGCTTGCATCCTGCGAAATAGTACCAAAGCCTCCTCAAAGTCACTATCCTCTACATGTCCATTGATCATGATGTTCCAACAAAACAAATTTTTGTCCTGGATCTTGTCGAATAACTCCCTTGCAAATGATACACAACCACACTTGCAATACACGTCAACGAGAGCTGCGTTGATGATGGGATAGAACCCAAAACCATTTTCTTCAATGTAGTTGTGAATTCTCTTGACCATTGCCAAATCTCTTGCCTTGCCACAAGCACTTAAGACGTTGACCAAGGTAACCTCGTTAGGTTTCACATTTTCACTCCCCATTTGCTCGAAAAGCTTCACGGCTTCAAATGTTCGATTCCAATGTGCATGAGCGCCAATGATTGTGGCCCACGAAACCACACTCTTATCCACCATCTTATCAAAGACGTTTTTAGCTGATAGCAAGCATCCACAGTTGGAGTACATGTTCATCAAAGTGTTCTGAATATAAACATCTGAAACAAAACCCAATTTCGTGGAGTGACAATGTAGCTGTTTGCCCTCTAGTAGATCCCCACAGGACTTGAACAATGAGGGAAATGTGAATCTGTCAGGCAGCAAGTCTTGGGCTATCATTTCTTGGTAGAAAAGAAGTGCTTGTTGGTGGAAGTTACTGTTAGTGTAGCCTCGAATCATGGAGTTACATGTATAGGTTGTAGGATTTAGGATTTGAGAGAATACTAGACGAGCATAATTAAGGCATCCAGAGTCGTGGAGAGCGCAAAAGGCCACGATTTTGCTGGCAGAAAAGGGGTCGAAGAAGAGGCCATTTCTTAGCATTTGGCAATGAATTTGCTTCAGCTCAGAAATGGAGGAGCAGTTTTCAAGAGAAACAAGACATGGGTGTGAATGCGGTTGGTTCATGCTGTTCTGTTTGCTCAAAGGAATGGCGGTGAAATCGGCGACGGCGATGGTGGAGGAGAATGTGTTGGGGATTGTAAGGGAGGGATTGTCTGTAGATAAGGGTGGTCTCATTTGATTGTGAAGAGAAAGAGAGGTAGACATTGATGCTTGTTAATTTCTGTTGCAGAGAAAAGAAACTAATGAAAAATAAAAAAAATCTAAGACTACAATCCAGTCCAGGCAAAATATCTCTTTTTATATAGGGAGAAAAAATCATATCATATGGGCTAGCATCCAAGATGGGCCAATAACAATTTTCAAAAGTAGCCCACTTATCTTCAATTAAAATGTGCTTTTCTGTTTTCTTTATTTAAATCTTCCTCACTTGACAGATTGGCAGGTCCTCCTAAGGGCACCCACTAGTTATCACATTAAACAAATAGGTGACTAAGATCCCACATCTCCTTGTAGTCTCTGGGTGTAAATGCAACTGGCTTTTCCTGACCAGAAAGGTCTCATATATATGTATATATAGATAGATTTGCAAGAAAAAACGCGTAATTGTCATGTATTTAATTACATTTAGTAGGTGAATGTCCGTGTAAGTATTTACGTCCTGAATGTTGTCGTTTCGGTAACTACTTGCATAGACATGTCAATGGGCCGGGCCGAGCCCGACCCGCCGACGGGTCGGTAGGCCTGTGGTCGGCCTGTGACCCGGCGAACCAAACCCGCCGCAGGTCGGGCCAGGCCAGCCCGTGGCCTGTGGCCCGTCCACGGCCCTCTAAACTCGGGCTAAAAATAGGCCAGACCGAACGGGCCTGGCCGAAATTGTTATCCTTATACTTGCATTGGTTTCAGATTAAAGCCTTATATATGACATGACAGAGTACAAGAGAGTGCAGTCATTAAGCACGGGAAGCAGGTAATTGATTGTCAGTTGTGTGTTAGAGCTGTCATAAATAGGGGTCATTTAGAAATCAAATCCTCTGTTCCATTAACCCTGCGCCTATTTTATACCGCAACTAATACTTCGACGTTTTAATTAAAAAGAATCATTGACTTTCACGCCAAGCCGCAACAACAAATTTATCTTCTTTTGATACGGCTTCTTAATTTATATTTTAATAAACATTAATTATTATTATAATGATGTTATTATTCTTATAAATTCTATTATTCTTATTCTTATTAATTATTATTATTATTAATTTCACCTATTTGAGTATATATAATAATTATTAATAATTTTATTTATTATTATT
>JANZXP010000008.1:30441395-30452138 GCA_027576715.1 Erythroxylum flavicans
AGACATTAAAACCAATATTTACAACCTTTATACACAAGTTCTACATGACATATGTAAACTACTTAAAAACAACTATAGCTCCTCAAATGCCAGTTGATAGACGTTTGAGCCATGTCTAGTCGAAAATGTTCTTCTAGAAGATATTAGAAATCTAGGTCTCCTGTCTCGTACCTAAAAATATCAATGTTGCAATTTGGTTGAGTTTTACGAACTGAATGAACGAACCATCATTAATGATCTCACTCCAGGAAAACACACAATTATTATACAACCAGCCAAATTCACAACATTTTCCATCATAATAAGACATAATGAATGTCATACACATCTCAGACATTCTTTCAAAATTTGTACAACCCAATTAATCACATTATCATGGCATATCACTTTAACATCACAACTTCAGAAAAGATTTCATAAGCATATATTCCGTAATCATAAATATACAAATGCAGATGTAGATGTAGATTCATATGAGACTCTAGATTCATTAATATTTGTTGTGATTGAGTTCCTTTCAGATACAGATACAAATATTGGCCCACTGGGCTCAGTCAGATATAAAAATCACAAAGCGAAGCTCTAAGTGTAGAATTCTCAGCTTATAGCTCTTTCAGATTGGCAACTCTGATCGCAACGCCTTTATCTGAACATGCATTTAATAAAATGCATCAAATAACAGAATATGCCATGAATAGCATTTGCATATGATGCAGAGACAAAATCTTATATTCATTGGACCTCAGTCTGGCATTCAACTTTTTTTTAGTATTCAGAAATCAGTTGCAAAGAGATATCATTCAAATTTCAAATACAAATGGAACACATCCAATACATTCCTGAATATCAAACTCCTCGGACCTTTAAACTTTGGAATTAACATACAGATCACAAATAGTTCACTAATTGGAAGTTAAACAAAATCAATCAATTAATATTAGGATGACTCATAAATGCTCCCTTTAACTTATTACCTTGAAGTCCTAGTAATGTTTGGAAGCGGTCACTCGACGTGTTCCTCTATATGCAATCATATACATTTATATGTTACTCATGTACATTTTCATAAGAATAATCATCCATAAATACATTTATGAATGTATCATGTATCATGCATGTTCAATGACAATATACTCTTTATGCACAATCATAGCATCCATCAATTTTTTAGTAGAGTCACGATCGTACAGATGCACGATCGCAACTTCCCTTATTTTTAGTAAGGGTCGTGATCGTGTAGATACACGATCACGCCCTGATATATTTTTCTTCCTCCTTTATTCTGTTTGTCCGAAACTCACTTACATTTTAACACCAAGTTCACTCCCATTCTCTATCCTACTACACCGCAAACACAACATCATTCCATACTTATTCACATAAATTTTTTTTCATAAAATTATCAAACTCTAATCAATTAATTAAACCTCTTCATCTACATAATATCATTCTTGAAACATATCCTTGTCCGTAACATGATATCCATTTTATCAAACACTTCATTTTCAAAATTCTATCATTTACAAATGATGACCTCTTCATTTTTACTTCAGCTTCAATTAAGTAACATCAATACATAGTTAAACAATTCCTGACTAATCATAAACCCCGAAACAGTACCTAGTCCGTAATTTTTTATGTCATATGTTTTGCATTTTTTTCCAGATTTTCTTAAGCAAATTTTGAGTCAGATTTGTATGACTATTATGACCTATATACAATGAGGTATTTAGATAACACCTTCTTCTAATAAAATGTTCTACAATGTCTTAAGTGTCTAATGACATCAATTTCATGCATGCTACAGACTATTTTCATACCTTGATAGAACACAATTCTCAACTTTAAGCTAAATTTCAAGACCCTTAAAGATAGATTACAAATTCAATTCCACATGAAAAATGTATCCATATGTCTCTAGGTTAATCCAAATTAAAATCCATCTGATTTGGATATTCATATATCAAGTTATGTCCAAAATATATACATATGTTCAAAAAATACTACATATAATACACTCCAGCTCAGTTCATTGCTAAATCCTTCATTTGTTAATCATATAACCGAATTTGCTTCTTCCTTCACCACCCACACATGCATCCACACCATTCACGTATGCATCAATCTATAAGCATGAAAACATATACCACTTATGAAAATCTCATCTTAATATCATTTACACTACTATAAACATGAAAATCTCATCTTAATATCATTTACAATACTATAAAATTTAAAGCATAACTTACTTGTCTTAAGCTTCACTCTCTTCAGTAAAATTCCAAAAATGGGGGGAAAGCAGATGAGAGATTTTGGTGGATGGAAAAACATAAGGATTCAGCAACAATCGAAAACCCCAAACAACAAGTTAGGATTTAGTGATGGATAAGCAAGAAGGGAGTTTTTGGTGATAGAGAATTTCAGTGAGGCATAAGAGAGCTACAAAAATCTTCCTTGCCTAATAGAAAAGTTGACTGGGTGGCTTCACTTAGCTTTACCACATGTCTCTAATGCATGTCTTGCATTTGTCATCATGTGAAGCTACTAAATGTCACTTAGCTATTGGTCCATATGTCACATATTAATTTGTCTAATTGTAACACATCTATTTGTCTTTTATTTCTATATTTTTTTAGTCCAACATACCCCAAATTTTTGACAAATCTCTAAAATATCCAAAATGTCTCCGAAAAATATGAAATTAATTCTAATACACACTAATTCAATTTTCGAGACAATTAATCCTTAATTCACACTTTAATCACATAAAAATCACTTATACCCAGAGAATGTAAATGAATGCATGTCCAATTATTTTCATGAGTGACAACATTATTCATGTGTATGTGTGTTCCATATAATGCATGAAATGCCTTCTAAATTCTCAATAAACTCTCATATATAAAATCCTAAGGCTCTAACCCTAATCATGGGATAATGGGATATTATATGTTGAGCACTTGAACTCGCTTGCTCAATCCTACCCTTGAGATATGTCTTAGAACCAATATCCTGAAGTTCTATATTATTTCAGGATTTCAGCTTGCCATATATAATGATGGTTTATGAATTTAGGACTGTAGACTGTGAGTCCATTGCAATCAACTCCATAGTTATTAGCTAAAGCCGAAACCAAGTAGCCTATTCCTAAGTTATTGCTTCTCTTCTTTCGAGCAGCAATAATGGCGTTAAAGATATAGGTGGTTATGCAAACTGGGATGCTATGATCTATGCACCACAACATGAAAAGTTCTTTCATTAAACACTTGTTAGTTTTCGTTTTGTCAAACACGGTTTGATAGATGAACTTGTGCATCAACAAATATTCGTGGCTCATAATGATGTTATTGTGTGTGTTCTTAGCGTTGAAATGCTCTAACCCAGTTAGTTCAGTCCAGTAGGGTTTGACACAGAAATTATTGAACTGATCCACTACGAACAAAGGGAAACCACAAATTTCATATAAAGTTTCATAATCTAGCCCATAATGTTATCCCTACAACCTAAACCTTGTTAGAGTACTGCTCTAAAGGCAATCACCTTTAGCTCTTTTGTTCGAATTTTATTTGATTAATAAAGTGAAACGTATTTTTTTCATTAATTTGATATTTGTTTATATATGAATTGATATTGATCTTAAATTGAATCAATGAAGTCCATGATATAAAATATAGCATGAAGGAAAGCAGATGAGATCATGATAATGAGATTCCAATTATGTGCAATTATGTTACTATCTAAACAATCCCTAGTCATAGGATTAATGAGACAGGACATTATTAATCCAAATAGACTGGCACATGTTATACTCCTTTATTTGATCATGCAGTGGATCTTACAAACTATAAGCATGAGTTATTTAGATTTAATATATGGATGCTTACTAAAGGTAGTAAATACATCAGATGGCCCGCTATAAGATTATCATATGGATGATCTATTGAATGTCGATGATTGACCCCATCATAGTAATGGTACAAATATCCTTAGACTTAAGGTACTCAAGGACATATTGGATATGAATACTGTGCTTTCACATCATTCCTTGTTACATCAACACGAGGTCCCTCTTAGGATGGTGATAGGGTACAGCTATTTGTATTCAAAGGTAAATGGGTAGCTAATAAAAGATTCACCACTCCTAATAGAAGGAGATGATACCTATGACCTCTTATCAAGGTCATTAATCAGGAGTCTCTGGCTAGGGAAGTTACGTGTCATGAAGAGAGTCTTTAATGATACATAAGAGTAATGAGATCCCAGGATAAGAACTAACATCACTTGGGCTAAATATGACATAGTCAATCTAGTGGGAGTTGACATATAGCCTATACTTTGAACCAAGTGGGGTATAATATGGTGAAAGGATGAATTACACAAAAATTGTCTATGAAAAGGTTCATAAGTTAGATAATTAACTATCGAAGAGTTTATGTGTTAGTGCACTTATATTTCGACAAATCGGCATCATGAAACCCTTCATGATTTGATTGAATTAAGAGTTAATTTAGGTGCCTTAAACAACCAGGAACCTAAGGGTCACACATATAAAAGGTCGGATGAAAAACAAGTGTGTATAGCCTAATTTAAGCAGGCCACGATCATGGCCGAAGGCAAGCCAGGCTACGATCATGGTCAACAAGGTCACGATCGTGACAAAGGCCATGAAATGATATATAAGTTCTTCACTTATGTACATGAGAGCTTCTTCCACTTCTTACACACACAAGTGATAAAATAATGGCTCTAGAAGAGTTCTAGAGTGAGAAAGAGTTTTCTTGACTCTTGTTCTTGCAATTCATGCAATTGTTGCATGAATTAAAGTGCATGTAATAAGATTCTTGACTTATCTTCCGTCATCTTCAATATTTACTAGAAATCATCTAGTTTGATGCTCAAAACACCCATATACATTGTTTCTTCATCTTCTTTGCATGTTCTTGGGTGATCAAGGAAGGGTTTGGTATTTGCAACAAACCAAACAAGGAGAACAAATAAGAAAGGAGCAGATACAAAAGGTAAAAATGTTTTCTATTTCATATTCTTTACATATTCTTGCATGCATGTATGATTATGTGGTTTCTGGGTTGTCATGGTCAACTTGACATATATGTAACCATGGCTAACCCAACAGTGGTATCAGAGCAAGTTTATACATGTGATAGATGATCTATTGAACATGTGCAAAGTGTTTGCTAGGTTGTGATAGACATGCATGCAGTTTTGGTGTAATTCGTGTAAAATATAGAAAACAATTTCTTATTTTCTTTCACTGAAATGTTTATAAGATGTTATGTTATGTTTTTGACAAAGTAAACTGCAATTGAATGTCATTTTCTATTTTATTTTGAATTAATATCTAGATTGTTAATATGTTGATTTCTAGGAATTTCTGGAAAACTGAATGCATATACTGTTTTTGCAAATTTAGTAATAATTCTAGAAAAATATTTTATATATTTTTCTTTCACATGAATGTTTATGAGGTGTTATATTACGTTTTTGTAAAAAGAAAATGCAATTTCATGTCATTTGCTATTTTATTACGAATTTAGTTTTAGCCTGATCCATGTGTGAAGTTCTGGAAATTCTAGAAATGTGATGAACATGCATGCATGTAAATTATATATTAATTTTAGAAAAGTTGTGTTCATAAATTTTATGTATGTACATGCAATATGAGATGTTGCCACATGTATGAGATGCATGATACTTGTTGTTAAAGTGGTTATCTTATGCTTGCATGATGTGATGTTTGACTAGTGCTATAAGTAATGTGACAAGTGTCATACACATATGATATGTTGGCTTGTTCCTATTTATTAATAAATAATTCCTAAGAATTAAGTTCTAGAATTTTTTATTAGACATATTTAGAATGTGTATAAGACTTTGGAATTTTTCCATAATTGAATTTGATTTAATTAATAAATAAAGTCAAAGTCAACTTGGTCAACTTTTTGAAAGTTGATGGAGATGACTTACTTAATGACTTATAATGTATGTATTTCAGTTATGAGACCTAAATACGATTCTTATGTGATAACAAATGTATTATTTTGATCACAATAATATGGTTAATGCATGTACTTGAAATTCGGGTTTCGAAAATTTTCTGAACATCGAATCGGCCTCTTTAGTGTCTAGTAGGTTCACTTATTTATCTTGACGATTTTGGTAGTCAAGATAATTTTGGCTTGTGTCGAAATTGTTTAGATAAATTCGAGATGACCTAGGGATATTATAAATGACTAATTGATGTACAAAAATTTTAGAAATCCTAAGGATTAATTTAGAATTAATCCAAACAGAGCATAGCATTTCTAGTGTGACTAGATAATGGCATATAAACTAGGATTAAAGTGTTTAATTTGGACATCAAAATAATTAAATTTTAGGGTTCCTAATTGAGTCGTATTCATAATTCGGATTAGCCAAGACTAACACTAGTACCTGATTAGGTTCAAGAGTTGAATCGACCCATTAAGAAAACTATAAGTTTTCTCGAATTTGTAGTGAGGACTATAGATTTGAATAAGTGTAGTGGGACCTATAATGCACGTGATTAAAGCCCTTTATCGATATGCATCAATGTACATTCTAACACTTTCTCTCGTTCTTCTAGGTTATTGAATTGTATGATGTCTTCTAGTGTGAATCTATGCTCCCTATTTGATTCTAACAAATTGACGGGACCCAACTTCTTGGATTGGCTAGGGAATTTTAGAATTGTTCTCAAATTTGAAAAATTAAGATATGCCTTAGATGAACCACTTCCTAATCCACCTGTTGTCAATGCATCTGGTGAAGATTAAAAAGCTTAGAAGAAGCTACTGGATGATAGTGAGTTAGCTAGCTATATAATGCCAATCGTTATGTCACCAGAACTACAAAAGCAATATGAGGCTATGGATGCTTATACCATAGTCTACCATCTGAGGGAACTATTTGATGAGCAAGCTCGATCTGAAAGGTTAGAGACCTCGAGGTTGCTTTTTCGTTCTAAGATGGCTGAGGGATCATCTCTAGTGTAGTATGCGCTAAAGATGAATGAATATATTAAGAGTTTAGGTAGTTTAGGCTTCATTATAGATCATTAATTAAATATAGACTTGATTCTGACTGGTTTGAACAATAGTTCTTTGCAGTTTGTGCTTAACTATCAGATGAACTAAATATCCACAACGATACTTGAGCTGATTAATCTACTCAAAACAGCTAAGCTGATTGTCAAGAAAGATAGTAAGGCTATGATGCTGGTGGACTCTACTTCTAGTTCTCAAAAGAGTAACCAAAAGAAAAAGAAGAAGTCCAAAAGGCCAGTGGGAGGTATAGCCAAGAAGAAGGAAAAAGAGTCAACTTCAAAGGAGATATGCTTGCATTGCAATAAGGAAGGACATTGGAAGAGGAGCTGCAAAGCTTATCTGGAGTCATAGAAGCAAAAGAAGGCATTAGAAGCCCCACTGTCTACTTCAGGTATGATATTTCTCATTGAGGTTAATACTATTTTTGATCATAACATTTTGGTATTAGATACCGAATATGGCTCACACATATGTGTTGATATATAGGGTCTCAGGTATAGTAGACTACTCAAGAAGGGAGAGATGGACCTGTGTGTGGAGAATGGAGTAAGAGTTACTGCATTAGCTGTAGGGACATATGTTTTGTATCTTTCTAGTGGGCTAGAGTTAGTTTTGGAAAATTGCTATTATGTACCTATTGTGATTAAAAACATTGTATTTGTTTCATGTCTTAATAGAGTGGGATTTCATTTAACTTTTTCAAAAATTAGTTGTTCAATTAATTTGAATGAAATATTGTATGGTGCTGCTACATTGTGCAATGGAATTTACATATTAGATATGTCCAGTCTAATTTTGAATATTAATGATAATAAAAGACAAGAACGAGATAACTTAAAATCATCTTACTTATGGCATTATCGACTTGGCCATAAAAGTGAGAAATGCATGATTAAGCGACATAAGAATGGTAGCCTAGGGTCATTTAATTATGAATCGTATAACAAATGTGAATCTTCCTTATTAGGCAAGATGACTAAATTACCTTTTAAAGGAAAAGGTGAACGAATGAATGGGTTATTAGACCTAACACATTCGGATTTATGTGGTCCGATGTCCATTCATGCTAGAGGTGGTTTTGTGTACTTCATTACTTTTATTGATGATTATTCATGATATGGGTATGTATATCTAATGAGATACAAGTATAAAACATTTGAAATGTTCAAACAATATAGACTGAAGTAGAGAAATAACTCAGCAGAAGTATTAAAACACTTTGATCAGATCGAGGTGGTGAATACTTAAAAGAGAAATTTCTAACTTATCTCAGAGATAATGGTATAGTATCCCAGTAGACTCTACCTTACACACCAAAACATAATAGTGTAGTTGAAAAGAGAAACTAAACCTTGTTAGACATAGTAAGGTCGATGATGGGCTTGGCAAATTTACCAAAATCCTTTTGAGGTTATGCACTCGAGACTGCTTTTTATGTGATAAAAAGAGTCCCTTCAAAGGCAGTTGAAGTTAGTCCATATGAGATATGGACTAACAAAAGCCCCTATCTTTCTCATATGAAAGTTTGGGATTGTTCAGCTTATGTAAAGCGGATTCAATCAGACAAGCTTGAAGTGAAATCTAATAAATGTTTGTTTATAGGATATTCTAAGGAAACAATTGGATATCAGTTATATAATGCTTTAGAACAAAAGGTTTATGTCTCTTTTTAGAGAAAGAGTTTCTTCTAAGAGAAGACAATGTGAGCAAAGTTGAACTTGATAAAGTTTACGATGCTCAAATAGACGCAATTGTTGTTCATGGAGATGAGACAATAGTTGAACCTTCCAACACACAAAATGTTTATAGGTCAAGTAAGATACGCAATGTTCCAGAGAGATATGGATTTCTTGTAAGTGAATAAAATGATGTATTGCTCTTAGAGGACGATGAGCCTACAACCTTAGAAGAGGCTCTGAAGAGTTCAGAATCTAAAAAATGGCTTCATGTCTTGAAGTTCGAAATGGATTCCATGTATGAAAACCAAGTATAGAATTTGGTTGACCCACCTGAAGGGTTAAAACCCATAAGGTGCAAGTGGATTTTCAAGAAAAAAATTGACATGGAAGGTAATTTGATTACCTATAAAGCGAGGCTAGTCGATAAAGGTTATCGTCAAAGACAAAAAGTTGACAATGACGAGATATTTAGCCTTCTAGCTATGCTTAAATCCATTAGAATAATCTTAGTTATTGCTGCTTTTTATGATTATGAAATATGGCAGATGGATGTGGAGATGACTTTCCTAAATGGAAACCTAGTTGAGGATGTATATATGATCCAACTTGAGGGCTTCATATCTATAGATGGCAAAAAGGTATGTAAGCTTCAGAAATCTATTTATAGATTGAAGCAGGCATATAGGAGTTGAAACATCCGATTTAATGAGACAATCAAAAAGTTTGGTTTCTCACAAAATCCTGATGAACCTTGTGTGTACAAGAAGGTTAGTGGAAGTGCTATCATATTCCTTGTGTTATATGTGGATGAAATATTACTTATGAGAAATGATGTCTCGAGTTTGCAATCAGCTAAAGTTTGGTTGTCCCAGAATTTTTCCATAAAAGACTTTAGATAAGCAACTTATATATTAGGAATAAAGATCTATAAAGATAGATCAAGGAAGTTGCTAGGTCTTTTACAATCAACATACATAGATAAAGTGCTAAATAGGTTTAACATGGAGCAGTCCAAGAGAGTGTTTCTTCCCGTAACTTATGGGATAAAACTCTCGAAATATATATGTCCTAAGATGTAAAATGAGAGGACTCGCATGAGTATGATCCTGTATGCTTCAATAGTAGGATCAATCATATATGCTATGTTATTTACAAGATCCGATATATCGTATGCTCTAAGTATTACAAGCAGATATCAGTCGGATCCCAGTGTGGGTCACTGGGTAGCTGTCAAAAATATCCTAAAGTACTTGAGAAGGACTAAGGATGTGTTCTTGATATATGAAAATGGAGATCTCATAGTGAGTGGGCATACAGCTACCAATTTTCTATCGAACTAAGATGACTCAAAATCCTAGTCAGGTTATGTTTTTGCACTAAATGGTGGAGCAGTCAGTTGGAAGAGTTCCAAACAAGAGACAACTGTAGATTTGACGACTGAATCAGAGCACATTGCAACTGTGGAAGCTGCAAAAGAAGCTGTTTGGATTAAGAAGTTCATCATGGAACTTAAAGTGGTTCTTAGCATAGTAGACCTAATATTATTGTATTGTGACAATAATGGGGCTATTGTGCAGCAAAGGAATCAAGGTCTTATCAGAGGTCCAAGCACGTACTCAGGGGATATCACCTAATCAGGAAGATAATTAATAGAGGTGATGGGAAGATAGAGAGAGTGCCCACAGATCAGAACATCACTGATCCTTTGACTAGGCCACTTCCTCAGACAAAATTTGATTCTTGTATACTCGCCTATGGTATTAGATACAAAGGCGATTGGCTTTAGTGCAAGTGAGAGATTGTTAGAGTAGTGCTTTAAATGCAATCACCTTTAGCACTTTTATACAAACTTTATTTTGATTAATAAGGAGAAAGTCATTTTTTTCATTGATTTGATATTTGTTTATATATGAATTGATATTGATCTTAAATTGAATTAATGAAGTCCATGATACAAAACATAGCATGAAGGAAATCAT
>JANZXP010000008.1:30452238-30469514 GCA_027576715.1 Erythroxylum flavicans
ATAAAATTTTACTCACATTGTAATAAATAATTAATCTCCAAAAATGATTCTATCATGATCCCAAAAATTATTCTAACACAAAAAATTCAAATCTCATGCTGATTCCATAAACTATTATGCTTAATTTAACGAAAAATTTCGAGGGCCAACAATAGGATTTGGAATATTGATGATGTTCTAAACTCTCCTTCAGGATTTTATTTTGATTTAATGAAAATTTATTTGATTGTGTTTATTAGATGAATGTCATGATTTGATTACATTCTTGCATAATTAGGTAACAAACTGAGAGGGTGAACTGAATGAAAAATGATTAAATTGGATTAATGAGAGTTAGGTGATTTAATAGAAACTGTGTCAAATCATACTGGTAATTGTGCGGAGATGGATCCCTTATGATGTTCTGATAGTTTATTAGAGTGCTTCAGATTTAATTAGGATTTTGGATAATTTGTGTATTGGGAGATTGCAAATTCTATAATCTGATTAGGGTTTATAATTTAGGGTTTAATGGTTATAACCTGAGAGAGAGTAATCGGCCCTAGGATAGTCTAGAACCGACACTCCATTGACATATAATCGACTAGGTGAGCATTAATGATAAGTAAAGCCCCTTTTCTCATAAATTGGTTAGGTTGATTTCTATTGTGATTGAATATTGCTCACTTGTTAATACTTTTATATTTTATTTATGATTTGATTGGTTGAACTCAATTCTTGTAATTAATTTCTGTTGCATCTTTTATTTTTAGTTTTATAGTTTTTCTGGCCTTATATTTTATTATTAGATTACTCTCCTTCCTCATGGGATCAGAACCTTTAATATTATGCCACGAACCATGTGCTTGTGAAATATTGAGGGTTTATAAGATTAAAACTTACCCCAATCAGAAAGAAATGTTGATATTCTATTCAAGATGAAATTTTAAATGAAGTTGGGCTTATAAACATTATACAGTTCATCATTAACATTAATTTTGCTTATAAAGTAGTTGGGAAATGGTTGTAAGACAGGTATAATTCTTTTTATTAGACTCCTTGGTGCTGTATATTGTATTAACTTGATGTTGGAAATTATAAGAGATGTCAGATATTTTCCTGTCATTGGTGAAACTGTGCAAAAAGTAAGAGAAGTGACTAAGTTCATATATAACCATGCATAGGTTCTGAATTTGATAAAAAAGGGTTTTACCAATGCTAGAAATTTATGTTTTCATATTTGTAACTAATCTTTTATCACTTTATTGTTTTGTTCTAATGAAAAAAGAGTTGAGGAAAATGTTTATAAGTAATAAGTGAGTTTTATCTCAATATGATAGGTCTAATGTTAGAATGGAGGTTTCCAGAATTATAATTAAAGATCATGAACTTTTGTCACAATACCAATTGTTCATTCAAGTTTATGAGCCTTTAGTGTGAATGCTTTATCTGACTAATAGTGATAAGAAAGCAATAATGGATTACTTTTATAATTCCATGGGGAGGGCAAAGTAAGTAAGTAAGGCCAATTTGAAAATTAGGCCTTTCTTGTCTACACCTTATCTTACATTCATCAATAAAAGATACGAAAGATAACTTTACTCTTTGTTATTTGTTGTTGAGTCATTTTTTAATCTGAGTGTCTATTTGAGATCAGGTTTTACAAAAATCACAAAAGTTAATAAGGGAATGTTAGTAACAATCACAATAATTATTTCACATGAGATGATGTAAAATCTCCTTAACTCAAAAATGGAGGCATATCAAGATGTGTGTGGCAATTTTGGGATGCCCATTGTAATTCGTCAAAAAGATAAACTTAGTCTAGGTATATATTTCTTTACTTTTGTACTTATTTGAAATTAATTATCACTTTATTTTGTTTATAAGGTTACTTTTGTTGTCTTATAGTTGTATCGTGGGACAAATTTGAAAGTGGGGTTTTAGAATTGCAAAGGTTTGTAATTCGATTTCTGACTCAATTTATGAGTACAACTAGGTATGAAAGGACTTAGAATGCATTTAATTCATTTATTTCCAAAAAAAGAAATAAATTGGAATAAAAAAGACCAAATGATTTGATCTTTTTTCGATATAGCTTAAAGCTTTAAAAAAGATATATTATTATCATTATTACGTTGAATATAATTTCTTGCAATTTCTTAAAATTAAATTTTATTTGTTTAATAGGATTTTTAACAGAATAAGTAATTCTATATATCCAATTTGCCTTCATCATATCGATTTTTTAGCGGAATAAGTTTTTAGGAAACCAAGTTTCACTAATGAGAGTAACTTGGAAGATAATATTGGATAAGAAAATATTGACATATTATCTTGTCCAACAAATTTGAATGATGGTGATAATAAAAGTATGAAACTTCTCTCAATGACGAGGGTTTTGTAATAAATGAAAATTAGGGCTAGTAATATTTGAGTGGATATCTTATTGAATAAGATTTTATTTTTTCTTTTTTAATTTTACTTATATTTGACGTATATATTAAATTTTATATATACAATATAAATATAAAACTTTTAACTACAAGTGTTTTTGTTTCAAGTTTTAATTTTTTTCTTTACTGTATTCCTTAGTAGAAACTCTTATTGTAATACTTATGGACCTATATTATTTTTACTATATGATGTTTTTGATGGGATTATTCTTTAATATATGATATAAATTATAAATATTTTAAGTACTTTGTATTATTTTTAGTTTTATATATGTATGATAATTAAAAGATATTTTTGTTATATTATTTGTAGTTATTTTTCTATGAAAAGTAATATTAGTAAAATAAAGAGATAATTGTTATTTTAAATTTATATTATTATAATTTTTTGAGATAAAGTTAATGTAAAATTAAAAATTAGATAGTATAATATATTAAT
Source organism: Erythroxylum flavicans (assembly GCA_027576715.1). Classification (NCBI taxonomy): domain Eukaryota; kingdom Viridiplantae; phylum Streptophyta; class Magnoliopsida; order Malpighiales; family Erythroxylaceae; genus Erythroxylum; species Erythroxylum flavicans. The sequence goes on from JANZXP010000008.1 coordinate 30,455,113, forward strand.
AGAGACTATTTTTTCAATTTTATAATGTTCAATAACTATTTTATAATATAAAATTTTTATCTAAAATATTATTTAATATTAACTAGTATCAATAGTATATCACTCCAGAATCAATTGGAACATCGTGTCTGGTACGGTATTTATTCCATTAAGTGACACTAAGTTTGAAAGAGAGTAGCTCTGTGTTCGGACATCATTAGTTTGACGGTCAATGTAGGCCTTCCAATCCATCACACCAGTATGCTTCATTCATGCATCTTCCCTCATCGAGTTATAAACTAACCTTGTCTACGATCAAACGTATACTTCTCATGCATGCAAGTTGTTTTGCATTTTTAAAGTGATCTATTTCTTTTAAATTATTTATTTATTTTATATTCTTAAACTAAATATTTTTCAATTTTTAAAGTGCATGATTTAACTTTTAAACAATTGTATATATTTTCTATAGTTGATTTGTTTGGGCTCTTAATTAAACTGCAATTTTTAAAGTGCATAAAATTTAGAAAGTGTGAACGTAACATAATAAAATTTCAATGTTGTCTATACCTAAATGTAAAAAAGAAGTTAAGAGCAAAAGCGCAAGGAACTTGGTCAATATATAAATTTATAAGATTAAATTCTTCAAATAACAAGAGCGTATCCCAAATTGGAGTACTACGTACGGGCTTGTTTCTTTTATGATAATTTACACATTCAATGCAAACTTATATTAATTGCCTCGATCATATTAAAAATATTTTTAAACTGATTTATAAATCACGCTATTCAAACATACCATCACCCCTAAATTTGATCACTTAAATAATATGAATTGCTCAATATCTAGGGATTTGGGAAATACAGATTTGTTATAAATATATACATCCATAACATCATTAGAAGCGACTTGAGATCATCCAAATCTCAAATTTTTCCCAAAATCACCAGTCAAACTAATCAAAAATTTTAAACGTCTCGAGGCTAGACCTTTCGACCTTTCCTCTTCTGCTTCTCGTAATCTTCATGTAATTGCAAGGCTAAGTTTGTACGATCCAATTCAAGTCTCAATCTCGCATGCTCCTTGATGTCATGAAGAAGCATGAAATGATTTGAAAGTTTGGCCTGTAACTCGTCTTCATCAAATGATCTTATCTCATCTAAAAACTGTTCAATATTTTTCAATTTCAACTGTCCATTTTCTCTTTTCTTCTTGCTACATGATTTTTTGGCATAGTAAGTCGGATTGAATAAATGTTGATCCATAAAAGCTTGTTGAGGAGATAGAGTGGACAGAAGCACTTGGTTATTACTAGTGTTCATGTTCAAAATGCCTGTAGAGATTGAGGAAACTGCAGGATGATAATGCTTGGAAAGAAGATCGAGTTCCCACAGGACGGAACTGAGGGCGCCACTTAAATTAGGGTCTGAAGCATATGGCTGGTATTTCTGCACCAATATCAAAAACAGAATAACAAAGAGATGTTAACTGGGCACTAGAATGCATTTCATCTCCTAATCATATGCTCATGCCATCAGACAATAAAAATGCAGAATACCATTAGTTTTTCAGTCTGGTTGAATGATATTAGAACCTCAAAGTTCATGTGAAAAATAGACTAGTAAATGTGGACCCAACACCTCGCAGTAGAACCAAATAGAAACTCTTTGTCATATTGAACAGTGGAACCAAATAGAAACTCTTTGTCATATTGAACAAACTAACATAATCCCAGTAAGATAAATATAGAGCATCCACAAACATCAACATGCACAATTGCTTCTAGGTTCTAGATTGACAGAAAAAAGCGATTAAAAAGCACCAGAAAGAAGTTTGTAACTTCAGAAAAAGGATGATAAGACATACAAGTCATATATAGGAATTTCGTAGATGGAGGAAAGACAGAAGATCACTACTTAAATGGGCCTATGCATTTAAAAGAAATCTCAGATAATTTAGCTTTCCTTGTGGACTGTTAAGAAGTTCTACTAACAATGACTAGTGCAAAAGTTAAATTACTTCATCAAACTGATCCCAACAAATGCTTCACGTACTAATTTTGCCTCCAAGCGACAGGCCAAACCAACCCTTAAAAACGTATATCTGATTTGAATTTCTCAAGGGATAAATATGAGAACCCAATAGTAATAATAGTTTTCAAAGGATTCAGATTGCTCCATTTCGGAGATTTTATTACACGTCTACTATTACCTAAATAATTACTGCAACCCACCACTCATTTTTTATTGAATTGAGCATTATAAGTTCATCATTAAACATTTCAAAAAATTAGGTAAGCCACAATAAATCAAGTAGGAATTGTTTAATTCAGAAATAAAAATTATAAAACAAAATTACTGCATCATCCATGACATGAAATGCAGAAGGAAAAAGAATAGTACAAGAAATATTTTACTTCTGTAAAAACTGGAGTTAAAATCTGACTTCTGCCAACTCTGACAAATATTATTTATTACGTTTTAAGTATAAGCAACCAAGCATTGTAAAAATTTGGAATATCACACCAATGTGATCAAGTAATTAGCTCAATTCATCACACAGAGTTGATAATAAGTACTCCTATGCATTCATGCATATGGCACCATTTCCCTTGGCTGTTAACCTATTTATCATTCATTTCACATCACAATCTTAAAAATGGAAATTCCATCTTCTAAAAAGATCAGAAAGACAGTGAAGATTGCTTACAGCAACAGAACCGGAAATAGATCCACCTCCTGAGTCATTTTCCAACAGATTCCGGCATTTGACATTCTTCTGAACAAGATGCTTTAAAGTCACCAAAGCTGTAGCAGCTCCAAAAAGAACAAGACACCAATCAAGACACTATACAAATACTAAATTAACAATCAAGATATTAAACAAATACAAGGTACTCATAACAAGTTCAACAGCATTAGCAGTTGACAGATATACCAGCCATGGATTCTGCAGACCCAAAGCACAAAGAAAATGTCGCCAGACGTTTTACAAATGCAGCAGCCTTTTGCATATCATGCTGTCTATCCTCATACAACATGATTCTAAAAGCTTCTGCCAACAATTCCCCTTTATCCCTGCATGAGATATCCAAATGGAGTGAGAAACCTATTAAGGTAAGAGAAATCAGTCATTGCGCAATGTTAACAAGAACCAGCTGGTGTAATCAACTAATTAGACTAGAGGAAACGACAATACAAGAAATCAAAATCTAAAACCCTAGAGAAGACCCAAAACAAGAAACAAACTCAATTTCAGAGAGAGAGAGAGGAAGTCAGAGGCAAGGAGACAAATGCACTTAATCTAGCAATTAACAAACCACTTGTAGCAGCTATACATGTAAGCATATAGATATCACTGAGGAAGTGTAGAGGAATATGGAGAATTTTGTATATGAGAAGACAGAATTTACAAGTAGAATGTAAAACACAAACCTTCCAGGTCTATACTCAAGTATGATATTGTACAGATGCACAAAGAAATCCTGTAAATCAACATTAAGGGCATCAAGGTTGCTTCTCATGACTTTGAAGGCAGCAATACAGCATTGCAGGCGTTCAGAAACAGTCAACCGTGTCAAACATTTCTCAGATGAATCAGAATTATCACCACCACTGGCAAGCTTTTTCAGATAATTCATAAGATCTCCTATGTAATCTAAATCAATAAGACGAGAGAAATTTCCCAATCCATTCAAACATGGCGTAAGCAATGGGTGTGCTCCAAATACACCAGCAACTGAATTACCATCAGATTCAGAGCTGAGAATGAGAAAACAGAATGTGAGAAGGAGAAAAAAGAGTATCTTTTCGTGATCTTAAAGCATAGAGTAGAAACAGCAACCATGAGGAACATTGGGCATTATGGGCAATTTGTACAAACTAATTCCATGTCATAATTTAAACCCAACATCTACCAAATTTTCAAGGTCTCCTTTCATAGAATGCTGATTCCATAAATTCACCTACCCTGAGCAACAGAACTGTCAAGTATGTTCTAACTCCAAATTGCAACCATGTACTCTTTTCATTACCAACCTTCTCGCTAATGTAAAATACTAAAGCAAATAAATGATAAATGCCAATTGAGATTGCACTTATATAGATCTAGCTCATCTATGTCGTGGACGTGATAAGGTTGAAGCTGGCACAAAGATCTTTTCCTTAGACATTAAACAAAAAGGGTACTTGCACAGGATAATTTGAACCAATATCAAATCCACTTGCAAGAGAAATATGTATCAGATCACCACTGAAGGGAAAAACAGGTACAGATTAAGTGACATACGAGACTAAAATCTGCTGTATGGAAGTGGTAAATTCCATATTACATAGTGACACAATATTACAACATCTAACCCCAATAGCCAAGAGCTAAGGAAAAATTGAATCACAAACCTGGCTGAAGTTGACTGCATAGAATGCTTCAAGATCCGAAAATACGTCTCAAATACTGCAGACAATGTCTCTGCCTGTATCCTTCTCCTCTCTGCAACATCTAGTGTAAAACAAGCAGCTTTGTAATCAGCACTAACCTGCACAAACCATAAAAAATGGTAATTCATATAAGCATTGAAGGATGATAAATAATGTGGCGATTATAAAAGAAAGAGGGGTACTATTCCGAGGTTAATACACATATATTATTGTCTTTAGTGCTTTAAAGATTGAATGTAGCACCAGAAGATAGTTTGCTGGGAAATCAAGCACATTTTCTTTGAAAGTGGCCTATTGACTTTAAAGTTGATGTATGAGATGGGCTTCTTAAAAAGGCTGTGTCTTGCGCCATTTCCACCTCTCCCATCTCATTAAAGTAGAAACACCAAAAATGTGAAAATGAAGGAAATGTGAGAAGCCAGGCAAGCATATTAACAAACAACAGTGACTAATTAGAGAAACCACACATAATTATCTGTGAGTTGACCTCTTAATCATCTAAAATACCCGTGCCTTCACTTGATACATAAACAATGCCATCAAAACCTATGATTATATAACTCACCTCTTCTCTAATCTTTGTCATCATCTCTTGCCTGCTCCTTTTCCTGTCATTGTCTTGCACTTGACTGGACTCCTCAGCATGTTTCCTCTTTCTGTGTTTTCTGTTTCTTACTTTGTTGTCGTGGTATCCTTCTTCAGTCTTCCCCAGATCTTCATCAAATGCTAATGACATGAAAACCTGTGGAAGTGTTCACAGAAAAGAAGGAAAAAGAATCATCAAGAGATAACAAAAAAGGAAAATACTTTCCTACAAAAAAATCCAGAACATTATTTTTCTTGAAGTTCAAGGGGTTGGTTTTGCATCTATGGATACACTGAAGAATGTCTTCCGAACCAATCGCACAGGCAACTAAAAATAATTAATACATCCTTAAAACTTATATAACCCTTGTCCCTTGATGAAAGAGACGAAGTGATTAATAAACCGTCTACATTCCAACAAATTTGCATCACAAGTCAGAGAAAAGGTAACGAGCATTTCTTCTAAGATTAACCAATTTCGTGTTATCTTTGCATAACCCAATATTTTAACAAAAATCCACATTAAAACAATTTACTAATTTCAAAGGTTGCCTTCTTTTTGTTTTTGGTGTTTTTCTTGGTGTGGGTGTGTGGAAGGTAATCTTTGCATGATCAAATAAATGTACAAAATGCTAGATGTCATTGAAACCATATGTGATACCAACAAGAGTCATCATGTACCTCAACAGAATCTGGATGCAGTTGACAATGAAGAGCTTTAACATTGTCTGCTATTAATCGGACAGCCTCCAGTGTAGCTTCACCGCCATGCTTTCCCTCGTCGATAAATAGGGACTTAATAGTTGAACAACAAAGTTTCCTGTCAAGTAAGTTACAGTTTTATAGCAATAAACAGGATAATATCTAAATCAGCTATTATCAAATTTTGGTCAGCATGAAGTAACACCTTTGGGTTAAGCAATTTTAGTACAACCAATAGAGTTGATTAAGCAGCCATTATTCAAAAGAATATACTTACCAGAATAATATTGAAAGAGAATATATTGATCAAGGTGTCTACTTAAAATATTACAGATTTTTTCTAGTTTTCAACTTTCAAGCTAGTGGAGGCAGAGCAGACAACAATAATACTTGCCAGAATAATCTTTTAAGTAAATTATATTGACCAACATGTCTCTTAAAAATATTAGAGTTGTTTAGGTTTTTCAACCTTCAAACTGCTGGATCTAGAGCAGATAAGAATAAACATTCTAGGCAGAATATATCTAGTAAGCCATAGCCAACTCTGTTGAATGTTTGGCATTTAGCTTTGAACTCGTGCGCATATTCAGAAACTAAACATACATAATAGGCATGAAAAATTTTAGCCTCACCATGAATTTCAAAGCAAAATAGATGTAAATGTTAATACAAAATCTCATTGAGTAAATGGATTATAGGCAGCAGAACAGTGGGAATAGAAATATGAACTCAATAGTCAAGATTACATAAAGAGAAAATGTACCAAATAATAATCAACAAGACAGCAAATTTACGACATTTATAAATGGAAACATGTCGTAAGTATAAATAGCACTAAAACAAAAGTTGAAGAATGCATGAAATCCAGCCCTATAATGTAAAAGGAAAAAGAAACAAGAATTCAGCAAAAACCTTATGACATCATCTGGAGAGCCTATGCTTTGGACAACGGCACTTAACAAGCTTTCACGGAAATTAAAGTGTGGTACTGATTCGAGTAAAGTGCAAATGCAACGAACGGCCACATGTTGAAACTTGGGTTGTTTTTCTAATATCATTAGTTTTTGCAAGTACGCCTGGTAGACAAACAAATGAAAATTCAGAAGGGGGAAAAAGAAAACTTAGTCCTCAAGTTTTAACAACTAAAAATGAGTGCCATGCCAAACCTTGTACACCGACAAAAGAGTTGATTCATAATACCGCATCTTCTTAACTTCCTTGGAAACTTTCATTTCTAGTTCCTTTTCCGTTGGAACCCTAATTCGGTAACTTTATGATGCAACAGAAGGAACAATATTATGTATGCAGAGACAAAGAGACAGAGAGATGAACAACTTATTTAAAGCAAGACGATATTTGAATAAGCTTACGCTTCCTACCCTGGGATAATGTCTTTGAAAACTGCCAACAGGGACAACAGCCCAAGTTTCACAACAGTCGGATCATCGTCTTTACAGATTTGTAGCATCTCTTTGAGTGATTTTATATTGGACTCTGGATCAGTTAATAGTTCCATTCCCAGCTCTGCAAGTTTAAGCTTCTTACGATTAAATGCTTCCTCAGCTGAGAGCTCTTCTTTCACCTCAGCCTAAAAAAGGAACATTATTTTAGATGAGGCACCAATAGAAGTATTATAGCCTCCGTAGTTTGACTCAAAGAAATAAGTCTTTTAGAAAGATTGCCATCAAATTCAACCAAGAAAGTCAGATCATCACATGAAAATAAATTACAATCTTAATTAGAATTACAATGGCTTCCGACAAGATTTATATTACACAAGAATAAAATGCATTAAAAGTTTGTACCTACTCAACACATATATATTGCCAAAACATTGCAACTTAGATTATAACCACAAATATAGCAATCATGAAGCAGATTTTGAGCCAAAAAGCAGTTGTGTGAACCATATGATAGTTTAGAAAAGTTTTATAGTATTCGAACGATACCAGCACAACTGCTTGTGGGGCTTGCTCCTTCTGGTCTTGTGCTATGTCCAGGTCCTTTAGTTTTTTCGCCTCCTTCTTGTCCTTTTTCAGCTTTGCCCTCCTTTCTGCTTTGGTCAACCTCATTATACTAGTATCCTTTTCATCTCCGCCAATTTTATCTTTTTCACTATTTTCAATGGTCCCTGACACTGCTGCTGCCTCATTAAACAATTAAAATGTTTTCAATTACCAATTGTTAGTATAGGACTCATGAACAAGCAATAAAATGGGAAAAAAAAACAATACATGTGCGGTAGTAGAGCTGGCCATCCAAAGTTTTGACAGGAAGAGTATCAACAGGATCAACATAGAGCTTGTTTTCTTCTTCAACCTTTTCGTTATTTCCCTTTTTGTTTTTCCTTTTCTCATAGGAAGCCTCCAAAGCATCATCTCCTTCTAAACCAGCCACCCGAATAACATGCCTTTTTCATTTTACATTATCAAGGAAATTTTAGGTAAATAAATAATCATAATAATAACAAGTGGAAGAAAAAGTTGAAAAGAGTGTTACTTGGTGATGGATTGGGTGTCCAAGCGAGATACAAAGGCAGCGTAATCAAGATTTTGGTGGACAAATTCCAAGTCCTCGTCTGACACCTCTATTTCATCCTCTGCTATTTCTGCTGGTAATGCCGGTGGCAATACTACCTTTTGCTTCTTATTCTTCTTCACCATCTAGGCTGGTTATTTTATTGATCAACCCTCTATTGGAAGAAAAAGAATAACTAATTGATGTTATTTACCAGACCACGTAACAATAGTCTCGACAGCAGAAAGCAAAATTAGTATTTTAAAGGATTAAAATTTACAACTAATTTTAAACAGAGAAGCACAGACACAAAATTAAACAGACAACAAACATCCATCTCAAGATGAATCAAACACAACATATACGAATGACTTGAAAACCCCAAACCTATGTACATCGAGAGATCCTTTCTAAACATATGAATAATTCTTTCTATTAGTAATGCAATTAATAAGTGAACCTAGGAATCCAAGAATCTAAAACATTTGAATAAAAATCGAATAAAGAACAAAATGAGCGACAATCATGAAACTACATACATGAATCAATACTGAAAATAAAAAGAAGAGAAAAAAAGGATTTGTTTTTACATGATCGCATTTTTCGAGTGGTTATGTCAAGAAAAAATAAGTTGGATTACAAACTCACCATAACCAAAATGATAATCAAAGCCATTATCATAACTTCATATAACTGAAAGGAAAATTAGAAATCCAAAACGGCCAACTGAAAGGAAAATTGCTCCTTCAATGCCACAGTTAACAGTATCAGAAAAGTCTTTAAGCAATAAACAGAGAAAGAACCAAAATGGACTATCAAACTCTAATAAAGAAAACAGCTTCAATAAACAAAAGATAAAGATAAAGGAGTCCCATAATGCAACAGAGATAAAATAGAAACAGCAAACAAATAGATTTTTGGATGAGGATGCTAGCGACTCCCTGGCTTCGACTCTCACCTTCTTCCTCTGTTCACTATCACCCAGAAGAACGAACGCTCCCGTTAGCTTCAGCTCCGCCTTCTCTCTATCTGTTGTTCCTCTTCTTCCTCACCACCGACTGCTCTTGTTGTTTTTCTTCTTTCTCCACCTCTGTTCTCTTGCTTTCTCTCCTCTTTTCTCCGCCTCCACCTCTCTGGTCATTTTCAACCAACCTTTTTTATCCTCCTCCTTTTTCTATTTATGCGTGATTTAGGTTTTTTACGCCGTCAAAACTTTTAGTCGTTGACACGTAATATTGAACAATTCCAGAAAATGCGTGATTTAAAATTAATGTGACACCATTAAAATGCTTGCATAATTCACCTCCAACGTTATTTTTCTTATTTTTACGGACATTCACAAAACACTCCATTCAACATTTATATAATATTTATTTTATTTTTACTTAATTTATTTTAAATTAAAATTAAAATGTAAGAATTTGTACCTAAAATTAAAATATAAATGCAAACAAAATCAATAAAAATTAGATACATTATAACCCAATGTTGAACTCCCAAAAAAAAGCTATTTCTTTCTCAAAAAAGTATCCGACTCCACTTGCTAGCACCCATAAGTAGCACTTTTTTTAAGAAATTAAAGAATCATATTAGAAGGAGAGAGCAAAGGTTACATAGAATAGGAGATTAAACTCTCCTCTCAACCAAAACGACAACGTTACAAAGTAAGCAATCACCATAACACGACAGCGTTTACAATATATTAAGACAAAATTAGAGTGAAATAGGTAAAAACCACAAAACTCTTTCCCCAATCTTCGTTTTAAAACTTCCAGATTAGGGTTGGAGTGCGTCACGATCTCCACCACCTGTGGATCTTCTGAGGTTAGAGACAAACCTTCCACACACGTTCTACCTACTATTGAAGCTCGATCACTCTAGCCTGTCCATTGTCGATTAAGGTAATATCGATCATCCGAAATCCTTTTTTCCACTTCTTTGAATTTCATCCTTGATCTGACCAGAGAAAGTTGACTGTAGCTTCTTTTCTTGTCGCTTTGAGTTTCAGGACCTTAGTTGAGCATCCTTTACGCCTTTTCCAAATCCCGATGGCTTTTCCTTTTTGACAGCTAAAACTGTAAGCCCCTCTCCTTGTACCTTCCATATTGATAGAAGATGTTAGTATCGAACTGTCTTCTATTTTCTATGTGTGTTTCCCTATTTCCCTTTTTCTCTACATGTTTCTTTATATTCTCCATTCATTTGCAAGCTAGGATGAGCATTCCTTGATAGAGCCAGAGGAGAAAATATATTCTCTTTGTCAAAGATGCACTCTCTGACTTAATGTGAAGTTCTACTGAAAGTTTGAAATCTTCGCATGTTTCTTTCTGCCCATATTTCCTTAATGCAAGTTACAAAGGAAATTAGGTTGAGAAATTGACTTTAGTCTGCTGAACCATTGCATAATCATTGTGAAATTATATGTGCTTGGGGACCACAAACATTTGTGTCTTACCCAAGACCAAATGTCTTCCGAGAAGGGGCATTCAAAAAATAGATGATCCTTACTTTCTTGTCCTGAGTTACACAAGACACAATCCGCTCTTAAATTTAGAAAGGAGAGCCTATCCATAGTGTTAATTTGTTTAGAACAGTAAGCCATATGATGAATGAATAGATCGGCCTTAGCTCTTTATGCCAACTTCATACCATTCCACCTTGGTATTCCTCTAGAACAACCATTCTCTGCAACTTTTTGTTGTGAAAATAACTTGTGGGTGGTTTCTCCAAATGTATTGGTCAAGGATTAATAAGTTAGGGGTAAGGTAGGCTGTAGATGAAGAATTCCTGCCAGGAATTCCTCCCATTGACCCTCCCTAATAAAAGCCTTTACTTTTGTGTTTAAAGGCAAATGACTTAAGAGTTGAACTGCAATCTGATTAGAGATTAAGAGACCATTTCTTGACTAAATTTCATACCAAAAACTAGCCTTCTCTCTATCCCCTACCTTGCTGAAATTTCAGAACTCAGATTCTCCTTTATCTTCAGTAATTAAGATAGAAAGAGTGGGAGGACTTAAGGTTAATAGACTATATGCTTTGACCTTTTAGGACATAGGCGTGAAGCCATTTTACCTATAAGGTATTCTCTCCTTGCAATATAGACCAGAATTCCTTCATCAAGAGAGCTTTATTAGATAGCTTTATAGGAATAATTCCAAGTCCTCCCTCCCTTTTAGGTCTACAAACATCGACCCATTTCACCTTAGCATACCCCTTATTCGAGCCACCTCCTCCCCATAGAAAGTTCCTCATAAGCTTTTCTAGAGATTTGATTATTTCCCTTGCTAGCACCATATTTGAGGACCAATAGGTGTGCATAGAGTTAAGTATAGAGTTGACCAACTGTAACCTTCTCCTAAGAGATAGAGCACGGTTGGTCTAAGAGGATAATCTCTTCTGAATTTTTTCAATAAGTGGGTAGCAATCTCAAAATTGAATTCTTCTTGAAGTAATTGGCAGACCTAGATAGCATAGAGGGGTATGTTTCCTTAGCATACCAGATAAGGAAGAAACTAGACCTTCCAAGTGATTTGCACTTTTAAAGAGAAAAAAAATGGCTTTTGTTGTTGTTAACAGTGAGGCCAGACATAGAGCTAAATAGGTACAAAGAAGTTACAAAGAATTTGATAGAAGCCTCATTAGCCTCAGAGAATAGGAAAATATCATCTGTAAAGCACAAATTTACCAAAGAAACTTTCTTGCATCGGTTATGATGTTTAAAACCTGAACCCCTCACAATACTATACTTTAATAGAGAAGTTAGAGCTTCCATGCATAATATGAACAAATAGGGAGACATAGTGTAACACCTCTCTCCCATCTGACACATGACCGTACGTCCTTCGGACGAACGTGCGTATGCCCGACAGAAATGGCATGGTAACTATTTCAATTTCACTATATTGCATGGCATCATAATTAAAATCATAAATAACACATTGTCTAAAATCCAAATTGTCCTCATTTCATTTCATAAATCATAATTTACAATGTAGCATTATATCCATCATCCATGTTTATACTGTAAGGCCCCAAAATATACCCTAGATGAAATATTACATATTTATGGCAATACACGTATGATTGGCTTGTTCTTTAAAGTTGGAATTCGAAATTAAAAATGTGAGGGAATTCTGAACATGATAATATGTACTAATACAAGTGTTATGAGAACTGAATTGGCATGAATATGTGTAAAGATGATGCGAATTGAATGATAGAAAAATGATGGTTATATGCTAATTCTGGTTTAACTATTAAACAGGCTTCGGTAGTTAAGCTATATCTTGACCTATAGATATCAAAATGGGATGTTTTTAAATTCAGATGAAACTAGATACATTTATCTACAACTTTCATGCAGGAACCCAAATCTGATTCTACCTATACGATTTTTGAATTCTAGTTTGAAGTTGAGTTCTAGCTGTTGTCTTTGTTTTCAAATAGCCTGTGATTTTTAGGGTATAACTCCCGATATAATTAACTATATTGTATGAAATTTATGTCATTAGATAATTAAGACATAGGGGAATTAAAGTAAGTGGTAAAATCATAGGCAAATATGAGAATTAAAGGAAAAAGGACTAATATGCACTTGTCCTAAAGTTAACTTATGGACCAATAAGAATAAAACATGTGTGTCCAATGGAATCGTAACACATGGTCCAATGGAATTATAACACATGGTCCAATATAATTGTAACATATGGTCCAATAGCATTGCAACGCATGGTCCAATAGAATTGTAGCATGTGGTCCAATGGGATTGTAACATATGGTCCAATAGGATTGTGACATATGGACCAATGATATTAAAACATGTGTCTAAGACTAGAACATTCATGAAAAAGCATATAAGGAAGGGAGATGGATGAAAATTTATGGCTTCACTTAATTTTTTTCTCTTCTCCATTTCACCTTCTTCATCCCATCATTTTCACTTGGTGATTCAAGCAAAACCAAAGGGAAAGGGAAGGAAAAGCATTAAAAGAACTATTTTGTCAATCTTAAGGTTTGGGATTTCACTCAGTTGATTTCTGTATTTGTGTATGATTGAATGGATATAAAGATTCATTTGGATGTGAAATTGTTGCTGGGATGTTGCTTTGTTGTTATTTTGGTGTTATCTTGGATAGAATTGGTTGAAGATGAAAAGAGAACATTGTGTAGTGAAAATTGGTCTAGGGTTTGTTTGAGTCAGTCATATTGTTTGAGTCATAACTCTACCTAAAGACTCCTAAATTGTGTTATTTTAGTTGTATATGAAACCTAAGACATAGAACTAAATATCTCTAGAAGAGATTTGGACTTAATTCTGGCTCTATGACCTTTGAAATTGAGATAAAAAAAGGTGACCTGATGCTGCCCCTATTTTGGAGCAGCTTGTGATGTTTTGCTTATATCTCATGCTTTAGAAGTCCAAATGGTCTGATTGTTGGTGCTATCGAAACTTAAAACATAGAAGAACAATTGTTTAGAAGAACTTATCCCCCAGAAACCTCAGTTTCTATGTCAAAATGGCCATGAAAGATTTTTGTAGGAGATCCATTGACCAATGCAGAATAGGAAGGGTGAGTAATACAAGCTTCTACCCATTTAATGAACACCTTTGAAAACCCCATCACTTCTAGGAGCCTCAACATAAAGTTCCATTCTACATTGTCAAAAGCCTTCTTAAAATCAATCTTAAAAGCACAATTCTTTAGAGATTTCTTCCTCGAGTAACTTCTAGGCAATTCTTGTACAATGAAATGTTATCCCCTATTTGTTTGCCCTATAGGAATGCGCTTTGATTATCACTAATCAAGGACCACAAAACAGATTTCAATCTATTGGTAATAATCTTTGCAACCACTTTATAGATGAAGTTAGAACATACAATAGGTCTATAGTCCTCTAAGGTTGCTGGATTGCTTAGTTTAGGGACTAGGCAGAGGTAGGTTTTGTTAATCTCCTTTAAAAGAGTTCTTGAAGAAAAGATGTAACACCCACATACCCCCTGGAAGGATATATGAATGCCACATAAAATAACACAAACAAATCAAAGCATACAAAAACTTTCAGTAAACAATTCAGACAACCATACGTTAAATTACATAGTACATAACACAAACTCACTGAAACATCTAAACCAAACTGAAGTATTGTTGTTACAACTTACAAACAAATTCACATATACAT
>JANZXP010000008.1:30497079-30533033 GCA_027576715.1 Erythroxylum flavicans
AAATTAAAGCTAACAAACATATCTTCAACTTTCCAGAAGATCACATTCACTAATTCAGCCAAATTCATTTTCAATTTAATCTCTCAAGGTTCTGCACAATGCATGACATTTACTGTTCATGCTGACATTCAAGTTTATTTTCAAACTCAGTTTAAGCACTCTTCTGGCCAGAATTAGACTTTCCTATCTTCATATGAAATGAAGCTACATTCCTCTAGTTTCTATTAAGCCAAGATTCACCTCAATATCACACCTATGTAAAAAGTTATGATCAGATCACTGAGATGACCCAAATCTGCCAATTTTCCAGATTTGTTAAAACTTAATTCCCATCTCAATTCTCTTCCAATTACACATCATCTAGCACTCCTTTAACAACTAACTCATTCCAAATTTCAGCCTAACTTAACCTCATCATATCTCTCACCATTTAAACCTAAAATGGCAGCAATCACTATATTCAATTCTCTTGAATTCCAATCCAATAAATACATCCTAATCACTATATATAACAAAACAATTCTTTCACCTTAACAAACCAATCATTCCTCATTCATCTTCAACCTAACACACTCAATTCATGAACAAGACAAATTCACATCATTCATGCATGTTATGTCATGTTTCATGCATGGGAATGCCTTATGAATGAAGGAAGAAGCATTAAACATCAATTCTTACCTTAAACACTCTTAATCCTCCAAGATAGCTATCCTTCAAAATTTCACAATTCTCTCACTAAGTCTCCAATACACACGGCAGCAACACTAAATGGAGAAGGTGAGTGTATATGGTGTCATAGGAATCAAGGAAGAGAAGACAAGAGGTGAAAGAGTTGAAGAACAAAGAAGAAATGATCAAAATTCAAAGAAGAATGAAGGAGGAGCAACTTTCGGATGGTGAGAAGAATTTCAAGCCAAAACTCTCTGTTAAAAACAAGAAAGACAATATCAGAAGCAAGAAGAAGAGTGTAAGTCGTATGACTCATTAACACTTAAGTTGTCATTAATTAGGAATGTGACAAATGTCACATTCCTATAGGTTTAGAAGATTTTTTCACAATTTACTTCAATTTCACTCCAACTTCCAATGGCTCACTCCAAATATTCCAAAACGCTTATGCTTAAATTTTCGTTGCCATTGGACCACAATTTTTCTACTGATTGGCTCCTACCAGTCACTTAGCAATTTTCCGGGTCCGGAAACAAGTCCAGAAAAACCCCGAAAAATTCCTATAATTCTCAAAAATTAGGAAACTCCTAACGAACCTCTCCATTTACCATTTTAAAACACTTAAGGCATTTTTCCTATTTAGCTCACTCAATCACAATCCAAAAACCGGGAAAAGTCATGTATGCATGTACAAACAATTCATGTGCAACATTCACTTATCTACTATGCATGTGCATATGTGAATGCATGCATATGTCACTATTCACTTATACACTAGGTGAGGGGATGTTACAACTAGTCTAGGACTTTCTCTATGCCTTTCTAGACTTTAATCTTGAGGACAGGGTTTCCTTTGATGAGGAGTGTAAACATCGCGCCTAACTAGAAATCCATGAAGCTCAACAGTAAATCCATTGTATTCCTAACCCTTGCTAATACAGAGGAGTATTTATCAAGTAACGAAGCCAATAAGCTTGGCTAATTAGACATGAGCAAAGAAAGAATGAAGAATTATAAGCTATCAATGTTGTTATAAGAAATATTTATTGTGTAGTTTGTTACAAATGACCATTTTATAATTGACTATATATGGGGAATGAAAGAAGAAAGGCAAGCAAGTAGACTCCTAATTATTATCTCTCATTCTTCTTTTCCCTCCTCTCTCTGTCTCTGTCTCTGTCTCTCTATCTCTCTCTCTTTCTCTCCCCACACTCTCCTATATTCTCTTGACATCAGTCTTGGTGGCATCAATATTCTTATATAAGATCTATATTATAGAAGATATGATTCATATACCTTAATACAATCCTTTAATATAAAATCTCTATAACAAATATATATATAAATCTATATAACATTAAATTTGGCAAACAGGCTGGGTTTAGGTTGTTATAGAGTATGCTTGATCCAAAATTTAAAATTTTAATATGTGTCTGGCCTAAGGTTCGATCGATTTTGAGGCATTCAGCTTGAGCCCAATTAAGCCGTAATACATTTAAATTTTAAGCTTGAACTCAAATTCGATTAAGTTTCAAGCCGTTAAAGCTTAATCAAACTGTTCCATATCCAAAAAATTCAAACAAATTGATCTTGAGCCTCTTAAAGGATCAAAAATACTTACCGAAGACCCTAATTTTAGATCTACAGAAACATATTTATGGTCATAATCATCAACATGCTAACAATCATATATACATAACTCATTACTAGATGCTTATACTAAGATGGGAAATTTTTGACTTAGAAGAAGAAATTGAGAGACTTAAAAGGGATAATACTTATTGATATTGATAACATTCCCTTTGATCCTGATATTGATGCATTGTTCAATAGTTTTAGCTTCTAGAATGATCTTTTTATCTAGAGCCCAATACTATAGGACATTGGATCAAGCTTAATTCATGGTAGACTTAAAGGAATGATTTAGAAAAATAAAAAATGTGTGGGAAAAAGAAGAGCTTTGCAACCCTAGCTTTACCATTAACATCTTCGTCATCAACCAAACCAAGTCATCTCCTCTCTTCACCACCAGTCCAAGGAATTTGATAGTGATTTTGATCAGCCACACTCGTCTTCATCTTCATGCCTGCCACCAATAATTAGAAGTTAAAGAAAAAGAGGAAACAAATCAAAATGTTAGAGAACATCGAGACATTGCTATTATTTTGAATGTATCCTTTAAATGATAAAGTGACATTTTGTTATCTAAATAAAAGGACATGATTTTAAGACAATATATTAAACAGACTTTAGGCTAGACTAAGCTAAGAAATTCAAGCCTATTTTAAAGTATAAAATTTAAAAAGAAATTTCCAAAATATAACCGAAGCCTACTCAACTTAAGTTTACCCTTTTGACTTTGCGGCGAACTTGGTAAGGCTAAAATTGTCATTTCTAATAAGGGCTTCGTTTAAGAGAATAAAAAAATGACATAAAGCCCTTAAACTTTAACATAGTATTATAACAAAAAAACTTTTTTCTTAAACCCATAAAATAAACTAACCAAATTCTTCATTCGTAATTGGTCTTGAAATAATGGCCTAACCATGGATGACAAAATACTAATATTATCACTATAAACCAAACTTCAAGATCTAATTACGAAAGATTGAATTCCATATTGTAAGACTAAAAAGCTTGGTTATTTAAATGGATAGAACTTAAAAGTTGATGATAATAATCCTAATTACTTAAAGTGGTGTATTGAGGATGTAATTGTGTGAGGATGGTTGCTATGCTAAAAAACCATGAAACTAGTTCTTCTTAGCTTGTTCGTTAATCTTCAATCAGCCAATGAAATATGGGATAATGTCACCTGAACCTTTTATAAGCGAGCTAATGAAATCCAATATTATGAACTATATTGTAAGGCTATAAGGACAAAGAAAAATGGATGTTGTCAACATTTATTATGCTGAATTCAATAGTGAATGCAAGAAATTGATGAGCAACACCCAATCAAGATGGAATGTACCATATCTCCAAAATAGAAAAGAAGAAATTTAGAAAAAATTGATGTATGACTTTATTGCATGATTGGACGAGATGTTTGATCTATCCAAAAATGATATCATCTAGATTAAACTTATCCAAGATATTGAGAAATGATTTAATGTTATTTGATGAGAGGCTAAACATCAAGTCACCATGCTTGAAAAAAGGAACATTAGTTAAGGGTTCGTCGACGACAAAAGTCTCCAAGACAACCTCATCTAACTCTCTCACTCCTCGAGCCACTAAAGAAGCAAAAAAGATAAGTTCCATTGTAGTCACTTAGTCCCATACCAAGACACTTGTTTTAAAATCCACAACTATGTTAAATGGTTTCTAGAAAAACAAAAGCAAAATAAAATATGAAACAATAGACATCTAGCCTGAGCAGAAGCAGTGAATAGAACTAATTTTGTTCCTAGTGTAGTGATTGGAGCAACCGGGCAAAATGATCATTACTAAAATGGGTGAATTACTCTCTTTAGTCAACTGCATTTCCTTGAATGATTTTACCATCTCAAGTAACAATGAAATTGTTTTTTCTTCATCTACGACTCATGATTCGAGTTGGATCATTAACTTAAGTACCATCTACCATATGATTTACAGTAAAATTCTCTTCCAATATATGACTTCTTTTTTTAAAGATAACCTCATGGTATACACTGAAGTAGATTCTATATCCCTTACCATTACTCTTTCACTATATAATTGATTATTTGTTCCTACTCTATCAAATCACTTACTATCAGCTAGTAAAATTATAAAATAGTTAGACTGTATTTATTAATGTTTTCATATTTTTCTTGCTTCATAATAATAAGACTCAAGAAATTATTAGGCAGGGTACTAAAAGGAGGAGACTATAATATATGGATGATGTTGTTTTAATCATATTCATCAAGTTCAGAGTCACAATGATAATATTGAAAGAATATCTAGTTATGACATCATTAACTTAGTCATATCTCATTTTCTTATTTGGAAAAATTATATCTATCTTTATTTAATGGTATTTCAATAACTTCTATTTTTAATTTGGATGTTTTCAATTTAGCTAAAAGTCACTGCACTTCATATCCTTTAAGTTTTAATAAAAGAGAAACTACATTTGAATTAATTCACTCTGATGTTTAGAAACTTGCCTCAATTACTACTAAATCTAGAATTTGTTGGTTTATTACCTTTGTAGACAATTGTACCATTCATTAGACATATACTATGCAACACAAGAGTGATATACAAAATATATTTATAATTTTTATCACATGGTTCACACTTAGTACTCCCATTCGGTTAAAACCATTTAATTAGACAATGATGGATAATACCTTAACTTTGAATTTTCATTTTTTTCTAAGATAATGGTATTCTTTATGAACCTATTTGTTTATATACTCTACAAAAAAATGTTCCAAATTGTAAAAATAGCTATATACTTTAAACCACTAAAGCTCTTCTAATTAGTGTGACTATTCCTTAAAATTATTGCGATGATGTCATGACATATGTAATTGATCTCATAAATTGGATGCCAACATGAGTTCTCTCTTTTTGCATTCCTCTATAGATATTTAATTAGAAAGTTCATACTTCATCCTTACTATAACTATATCTTTATATGTATTTGGATCTATTGCATTTGTTCACCTATAGAAAGACTAACATATAGATCAAATACACCTTTCCTGAAACAAAATATTTTTTCATACAGATGAATCTACCTCTAGTCCTCGGGGAAGTTTGCAACATGATGGCTACAATTGGATTAATCTTAGAAAATCACTAAGTTATCTAGTTTAATGAGAGTTTAAAATCCCACTATTTAGGACTTATGATCGTTTTTAATTTACATATTATATAGAATTTTAAACTTAAGTTTGTTGAATTTAGTGAAGAACAAGATAATCATGATGAAGCATCCCCCTTTAGCCTCTTCTTTTATGAAGTACTTTTTAAGATAAAATCAATACTTTTAAGGTAAGTGCCCTTCATACCTTCCAAACAAAATCATAGAAAACCACCTAACTAGTACTCTCTAGATGAAAAAGTGATATATGCAATCATATAATATGCCTCTATATATAGGTTATGACCATAACATTAAGATTTATTGAGTGAGATGTCAAATATAAAAATACCTATGAAGGTAGAGGAAGCTATAAAAATCCAATATGGCAAAGGTAATTTTAACTGATATGCACTACAAAAAAAAGGAAAATGGAATATTGTATCACTCATTTCAAGAAAAATTTCAGTGTGCTACAAATGGATATTCACCCTCAATCATAAACCTATGGAACAATTGATTGGTATAAGATAAGATTAGTAGCAAAAAGGTATATGTAGTAATTTAAGGTTGATAATTAGGAAACTTTTTCTTTAATTGAAAAAAGGAACACCATCAGATTCTTGTTGTCCTTGGTAGTAAATTTTGTTTAGCCTTTAAAATAATTTATTGTGAAGGACGTATTCTTCTATAAAGATTTGTGAGAAGAAGTTTATATGCATCTTCCACTTATGTTCAATATTCCGTAGTCTAGTGGAAAAGTGTGTAGATTATGAAAAGGTTTTGTATGACTTGAAATAACTGACAAAGGTATGGTTTGGGAGGTTTACAAATACTATAAAATGAATTAGTTATTACCATGGTGACTTAGATCACACTTCATTCTTCAAAATAAGAATGAAAAAGTTACATTGCTCATTATTTATGTAAATAATATGATTGTAACTATTGACAGCATAAATAGACCGTAAAAGCTTCAATAAAGTTTATCTTCTAAATTTAAAATGAAAGATTTAGGAGGACTGGAATATTTTATGGGGATTAAAGTTGTAAGATCCAAAGATGTTATATATGTCTCAATAAAGGTATATATTGGATCTCTTATTTGAAATTGATATGTTAAAATGTAAACCAATAAATACTCTTATTGTTTAGAATCATCCTCTTGCTTTTTACTCACTAAAAACAAGGAAAGGTACCAATGATTGGTAGGAAAATTAGTGTATATGTCATACATACATCAATATATTGCATACATTGTTAGTATGATAAGTAAATTCATGCATGCTTTAAGTGAATCTAATAAGTAATAAAAATAAAGAGTCAATAAAATAAGTGAATAAATTAAAAAAAGTAAAAAGAAATAAAATAGATAATAATGGCTAGATTAATAAAAGCAAGGTTTTCCTAATATTATAATCCCCAGCAGTAAACCTAAATACTTGATCAAATGTAATTTTAAATCGTAAGTGCAAAATATAGTTGTAGTGAGCATTGGCAAGTACAACTCAATCCTATGAGGATTACAAGTATTAGTAATAGTCTCTTTTCTATTTTATAAGGTGATGATTTAATTTAATACTGATTAAAACTAAAATGCAATAAAATAATGAATCAAGACAAATATAATAAAAAGACTAATCCAATATCAAATAATTAATAATTAGGTAATGAATCCCCCTTAGATATCTTAAATGTTAAACCTTTTATCATGCAATTCAATTATCGATTATTAGACTGTAGGGATTCCTTTCTGATGTCAATATCTTTCTCAGGATTATTAACGAGTTTGATTAACTAAAATCTCTTTCTAATTAAAACCTATAAGATCATATTACATCGATTTATGAATTTGTCTATTAGGTTTGACCATAATCTAGAGGATTTATGTCGACCTATCTCTAGGTTTGCATGTAAGTCCTTCTAATTATATGGATCTATTGATACAAAAAGATTTCTAAATTTCAATCATATGAAATCAAATATTAAACTAATATCCTGGACATATTAATTTAATAATAGAAACATATAATTGAATCTCAATGAATCAATAAATAAAATTGCATTAAATAAAGGATGAAATCATAGTATCCATCATAACTTAGAGTTTATCCTACCTATACTAAACAAACTTGGTTCATAAACAGAGAAAACAAAACAAACATCAAAAGTTTAGAAGAAGCATTAAAAAGAAAAGAATCCATATTTATACATATCCTCCTTCTCTATATGAAATCCCTTTAAATCTTGACGAAAGGTTGCTTTTTATCAGATCTCTTAAATATTCTTCATGTTTTCCTTGTTCTAGGTTCAAAATCGTGTCTTTTACTCTAACTTTGGTTGTATCCTTTGAGTCTGGCTGCTTCTTCTTCATCTCTTCTTTTTAACTAAAGTTTATATTATGAAACTAGAGTTTATGGATTATACATGGTGAGTCATATGGCTATATGTATTACCGTTTATCTTAAAAACCCTTCAAAATTATAAATTTACACATTCAAAAGAGCTTACAGAGGCAACGTACGTGATGATATATGTTACTTACACAGGCGCGTATCTTCACACAGGTAAAAATAACATCTTTGTAGCTTTACACGTTTATAGTCTCTTACAAGGTCCCTATTTATAACTGTGTTCACACGGACATGTACATTTTCACATAGGTATGTGTCTCTAAAATATCTGCAATTATTCTATTTTATGTTATGCTTTGCCTTGAATTCTTCTCTTTTTGATTCATGAAGGTAATTGAGACTGAAAATGTACTTGAAACAAAATAAGTACCAAAAGTAACATAAAACTCTCAAATAAAAGCAAAACACACTTAAAATGGGCATAAAACATAGTATAATATTCATTTATCAAACATCCTCACATTTAAGCTTTTGATTGTCCTAAAGCAAATTATAATTTGAATCATCAATCCTAAAAACTTCTTATTAACCTCAACGTATCTATCCATACCTTAAATCATTATATTATATTTATCATATTAACATATAATTAGATTCAAGTTATCCTAAAACCAATATTTATAAGCCAGTATCAATAACGATCATATTGATAATCTTTTTTAAATCAAAAGCATAAATTCCACATCCTCACAAAAGATTCACTTATTGTACTCAAATGTTTATGGTAAAAAAAACATAGCAAGCTCTCAAATCACTATATAGAAGGATTTTTAACCAGAAGCTTGCAATAAAGTCATATCTCCATCGCTTACAAGTAAACTAGAAATAAAAATTAAAAGGTCTTTTGAATAGGATGTGATGAAGCTTAGGAAAAGTTATGATAGGAATAAATAAAAAGGATAATAATGTTGAAGGAAATTCACATAAACAAGATTGATTAGAACTTAGTTTTTCATAGCATAGCTCCTTCAAATAATAAATTCATTGGTATAACATTAATTCTTTTCACTCTCTAATGAATATCACAACATTTTTCTTTTCTTTTTTCTCTTTTTTTAATATAGTTATAACATATAATTTCCAACTTTTGAACTTTTTTTAGCAACTTTAGAGAGAACATAAAATTACACAACTGAAGCACTCAAGAAGAAACAAATTTCACGATCACTATTAACCAACCATTGTAGAAATATCAACCTTTTCTTTAACATTCTTATTATAACCAAAGTTTCAAGCAATTAAGTAAATGCAAATTCTTTCAGGGTTCATCTATCTGGAAAAATATTGCATCCAATAAGATAAAATAATGAAAGGTTTTCAAGAAAAATATGGTAAAGGCTATCAATGTGGTTATAGTCAATCAAGAAAAATGCTAACTCTCAAAAGTCATTACTCCTAAGGGATAAAAATAGTTTGGATAATAATCAAAGAAAATAAGTTAAAACAAAGGGTTAAATTTAAGTGCCTTTATCATTTTAATGTCCCTAGTTTAAAAAATGTGGTATTAAAATGAATAATTAAAATAAGTTTTAGAATCATCCAACCTTGTATGATAACACACACCAAAGAATAAAAGAGCATAAAATAACGATGTATTTGCTCTTAGGCTCAAAAGCTAATAAATAGGCTTAATATGTGTAAATAATATGTAATTTTTATTCAAATTAACTATCTCAATGATCACTAAAAATATAGATTATAAAGAGAGTCTATTATAACTTTTCATCATTTTGAATACTAATTTAATTCGATAATTAATAATAACCTAAAGTGTTTTGGACATATTTTAATTAAATCGGATTGTCAGTTAATAAAAATGAATAATAAGGACTATAATAAGCTTAACAATTTTGAAAATTGAAAGTTTTTCATTAACCCCTTCTCCACATTTAAAATTGTACATTATCCCCAATGTACGCAATAGATGAAATAATAAAATAACAAAATAAACATCAAAGTTGAGGAAGGTATATTTTGGTACTTCCCTGAATAATAAAATTTACACATTCTAAATTCAGTGAAGGGACTATATGATATTATAATAAAATAAATAAAAATAAGAAAATATATAAGTAATGAAAGAAATAAAAGAAAAACCTTAATATAACATCCATACTGCCTCTATAACTGTCAATTTATCGATGAGTCTTGTATATTGTTCATCAGAGGATCATTGGATCTCTAAATAGTGTCTGATTGTAAAGTCAAAGAAGATGCTGCAATTCTAGATGGTCGAGGTGGTTTGGACATCCCAAGGTATCCTACCATTTGCAATAAGACATCCTCTATCTATCTATATAGAACTCTTATCTTGCTATATGCTCCAATAACTCCAGCTGGTTCACCTGGATAGGTGTTGGACTCCTAACATCTGCCTAATGTACTTCTTTAACCAAGCAATCTTCAGCTAGTCTCGATGTCCAACTGGTGTAGGCATCCTGGGCAATCTTACACTAATAGACAAGTTTGAGTTCTCCGCCTATGCTGCTCCTCCCATCTATAATAGTGGTGAGCCCTATCTTAGTCGGCTATTTCACTATATAAGGGTGATCCTTATCTGCTCCCAAAGTTGTCTGCTTGTCTGGGACCCTGGTCAGTTGGTAGAAGTCTCCCACATACCATATGCGTATTCTGCATAACATCCAAATTGAAGGCGACTATGGTATCGAGCAGCCTCATTAGTGGTAACATCCTAAAGACTCCCATCCCCGTAGCTAATCACGTCACATAGGCCCAATGTATATCATCTATATCTTTTTCTCAATTTGACACTAAGAAAATTAGACTAAGGCGTACCCCAAGTGTATCAACATTATCTCGCTCATACTCCATAAATAGAATATGTCTATTTTCCTAACAACTCCAAAATTATCACCTTGTCTACTCAATGTATAACTCAGGAGGTCGTGGCTATACCCATGTTAGGGATGTCATAAGGTTAATGCATTAGACTTACTTAGTTCGTAAGTATCCTTATTGCTGATGATGCACCAAAAGTGATAGGTATACATCCCGTACAAGAAATCTATTTAAAGACTCCCATGCTCCTGTGTCTCCATAAAGCCCCGATCGTAAAGGTCTATCATCTCAAAGATGTCCATATAGCTCATCCTCGCCATCTCTCCATATATCTTAAACTAGATCATATTTGGTCGGTCCCGATTATGGCAGCCCTTTTCCAAGAAGAATATAGAGAGCACCTTGAGCTTAAGCTCCCAATATATGGGCTCCACACTCTTTAATAATCAAAACCAAGCTTAAATGTTAATCAATTCTCAAACCTGCTAGGCTAAGTCAGTATGTTCCAACGCCTCCTAATCGATACATTTTTCGGTCCTAAATCTATTGTCTTTAAGTTGCTGAAATTGCTCTTCATAGGCCTTGACATTAAAGAGTAACATCTCATGTTGCTCAGGCATATATAATGCAGTCGATTGCATTGGTGGTGAATGAGTTCCACTCAAGTCTCTAGATGACCCCTCTCCTCTTTGTCTCTTCATCGGTACCTCCTTTGCTCTTTGTTATTATGTGGCTTTTATTCTTCTCATCATTGTACCGAAAACTAAATTAAGTGTGAGAAAATAATAGGCATAAATATGAATAAAAACTTTTCCCCACACTTAATTAGTATGTTCATTGCATTATATAATTATGAAAAACACACAATTAAAAATTAAATTAAATTATAAATAATGTAATTAACAAAATAATTAGAAAATTAAAATAATAACAAAACTAATTAAAAATTAAAAATGCAAATAACTAATAAAAATAACCTTAATATGCAATTACTAATTCATTTCCTAAAATTGAAAAATTAAAGAACACAATTTTATAAATAAACTTATGCTAAAAAATTGAAACCTAGTTCATGAAAAATACTAAATTTAAACGAAATTCAACTAGGAAATAACATCTAATTACTAGAAAAAGAACAAATTGAACCTAATCTAACAAAATTCATCATATAGTGAGCAAAATTCACAAAACCTAAAGAAAATCTCATCCAATTCCCCTACAATCCATCAAATTAATCCAATAATTCATATGGAGTGAAATTCAATAGCAAAATTCACAAAACCTAAAGAAAATCTCATCCAATTCCCCTGCAATCCATCAAATTAATCCAATAATTCATATGGAGTGAAATTCAACTTGTAATTGAAAATCAAACACAAAATTAGGTGAAATCAACCTAAGATGCAAAAATTGTGTAACCATAGTGTTTTAGGGATGAAAACCCTAAAATTGATAAAATAGCCTAATTTTCAAATTTAATTCACATAGAAAGCAAGAAAAACTTACTTGGATGTTGCAAAATTACTAAAAAAAATGCTAGGCAAGGCTGAAGAATGGATAGGCACAACAAATGGGTGGCAAATGAGGGACAGAAAGAAAACATGTCTAACGTACTTATATGGTCGTTTACACGACTGTATAACCAACCATGTAAGTAACTGTGAATTGTAACTCCAAACATAAGCATGTGACTTTTCATGAACTTATACGATTATATACTTGGTCATGCTTAACCATGTAAGTCACTTTCCAGGTAACTTAAGATACACAAGCGTGTCCCACCACCATGTAACTCATTATAAACATGTAGAAATTTTTTAAAAAAGCTTTAGGACTGTATATGACCGTGTAGGTCACTATAACTGTGTAAAACATGTTGAATTGAAATTTGAAACTTAAAAATTTCATTCAAAGTCACAAAAGTTAACAACATATACCAAACAAAAAAAAATTTTACATAATCGAAGGAAGATATTTTATAACCTAGCATAAAACACCCCAAAAAGAATGATGAAATCTTAAACTAAATCTAAAAAATAAACAAATCAAATCAAAACTATCCTAATTCTTGGGTCAAAGTAGCACTTGTTTAATTTCTATAGCTCAATTTCTATCGCTCAATGTACTATCATGCTCTAAGGTGGCTTAGTTAAATTAATATCCTCTATACTACTATTAAGTTCACCTCCAAGATATAATTTGAAACATTGGCCATTCACTTTAAAGTTACCATTGTATGGATGACTTACCTTAATTATGTTATAAGGAAATGTTTTCTCCATAATGAAGGGTCCGAACCATCTTGATTTAAGCTTATTTGACAATAATCTTAGGTGAGAATTGTATAAAAGAACTTGATCGCCCTCCTTAAATTGCTTGGACTACTTGATCCTCTCATCATGATATTTCTTATTTCTTTCCCTGTACATTTTAAAGTTCTCATGGGCCATCAATCGCCATTTTTCCAATTTATTAACTTGTAACTTCCTCTTCTCACCTATAATGGTCCAATATGCCTTATGTTCTAATTTCATGGGTAAATGACATGATTTCCCATAGACTAGCTTATAACGTGTAGTGCCAATTAATGTTTTGTATATTATCCTACAAGCACATAGAGTATCATTTAAATCAATTGACAAATCTCTCCTCTACTGCTTTATAATCTTTTCCAAATTTTATTTTAAATCCCTATTAGCTATCTCAACTTCACCACTAGTTTGAGGATGATATGGGTGGCAATTCTATGAGTGATTCCAGACTTTTTAAGTACCTTTTAAGATTGTAAAATACAAAAATATGTGCCCCTGTCACTTATAATTGCTTTAGGTTTGTCAAAATAAGAAAATAAATTTTTTAGGAATCTTATAACTACCCATGCATCAAATTCCTACTGCCAAAAAAATCCATCTAATTAATCTGAACTTGGTGTCTCGTTTATTCAGCAGGTACCTTAATGTAGATTGGTATAAATAATAACTTTAGACAAGATTAAATAAGATCTAAATTTATCTAATGCAAAAACATCAACTAGTAATTATTTTTCTGTCATAGTATAATTTTTCTGAGCATCCATCAAAGTCTAGCTATCACAGTAAATTGGCTAAAAAATCTTACCTTTTACTATCCAAATACTACACCTAGTGTAAAATCACCTGCATCACACATTAACTTAAAAGGTAAATTCGAGTTCAATGCAACCATAAGCGATGCATTCGTTAACTTTTCTTTTAAAATGTTAAAGGCATCTAAACATTCTCGAGTAAAGTTAAAAAAACATATACTTCTCCAGTAATTATGTTAAAAGGCCTAACACTTTTAGAGAAGTCCTTAATAAACCTTCTATAAGAACCTACATCACTTAAAAAACTTCTAATAGCTTTAACCAAAATGGTGATTAATGGCTTCTCTATAGTTTCAATTTTTGCTTTATCTACCTCAATACCCCTGTTTAACACCAAATTAGTTTCCTCACACTTCTCCAACAATCTTTCCAAATTATGGAGGCATAAATCAAAATAATCATCAAAAATAGAAAAATCATCCATAAATACCTCCATTGTTGAATATGGCCCTTTTATATTCCTTAAACACATTTAGTAACTTTTCTTTTTGATCCACCTTTAGAGTTGGATCAATAATCATGAGAATTTTTTAATCCTTTTTAAGAAATGCGTATTCCAAGTGATCAGGTAGCCTCTTCAACTCCAACTCTAGCATTCTTCAATGGAGGTGTTCAACCTCTTTTCTTTACTTCTATTGATCTCTTTAAACTCTTTCTTTCTATTCGCTGGTCTTTATAGGACTGTCCCCCTCTTCCTCCTCAGCTTGAAGTATAGCCAACTCCAATATGTCCTTATAAACAAAATCCTGCATAATGTCTAAAATTTCAAGATCACTTGTATCAATAAAATAACAAGCTTCATCATATTTATGGGAGTGTCTCGTGGCATCTAAAATTTGAAAGTGACCTCTTCTTCTCCCATGCTAAGGATTAGTTTGTCATCACTAACATCAATAATGACTTTAATTGTGGCTAGGAATGATCGAACTAGAATCAAAGGTACCTCAATGTCTTCATATATATCAAGTATCATAAAATCTACAAAGAAAATAAATTTATCCACCTTAATGAGTACATACTCAATAATAGCCCTAGGATATTTAAAAAATCTATTGGCTATTTGAATACTCATCATTGTGTTTTTGGTTCCATTAATCCTAGTTTTTTTAACATATTATAAGGCATTAGATTTATGCTAGCCCCTAAATAAGCTAAAGCAGATTCTACTAGTAAATTACTAATTAAATAAGGGATAGTAAAACGCCCTGATCTTTAAGCTTATAGGGTAATTCATTTTATAGAATTGTCAGGCATTCCTTATTTATTCTTATCGTAGCTAGTTGCTGTAACTTCTTTTTGTTATACAACAACTCCTTCAAAAAATTTGCATACTTTGAGATTTGTAAAAGAGTCTCAATAAAAGATGAGTTAATGTGAAGTTTCTTAAAAAGTTCAAGGAAATTACCAAACTATTCATCCATACGATCTTTCTACAATTCAGTAGGGTATGGGATGGTAAGTTAGAATTCCAAGACTCTTAGAGGCACTATATGTCTTTAGATTTCTCTTGACTCTTTTTTCATTCTCCTTTGCAACTTAGTTCTTGTTATCAGTTTGCACTTCCTTTTCGCTCCTAAGGATGACTACCTTCACGCGCTCTTTAGGATTATGGTCATTCAAAAATTAACTTCGCAAGATGGTTGTTATGAGTTTCCAAGTTATATATAGAAGCCTCTTGATTCCTCAATGACATCTTTGTGGATTGAAATCTTGCCTCTGAATGGTAAAACATTTCAAACATGATATCCTCCAAGCTGGACTTCTTTTTTTAAGGTGATTGTTGCTAGAATCTTGGTGGAAGATTGTTCCTCAACTATCGTTGATTCCCCTAAGAAAAATTTAGGTTATTCCTCCATGTGGGATTGTATGTATTACTATATGGATTATTTTGGGGTCTAGGTGTTAGACCCCAAATTTTTCTTAATACTTAGAATTATTAGATAAGAAATTGTTGTCTTTTAGTCATGAGTAAAATTAGAAATTTTGAATTAGAAATTTATGTAGTTAATTTAGGAATATTTTTTAATTACATATGGTTACATGGATTAAATGAAAGTGTTAGAATTAAGTTAAGGAGTTAGAAGGTATTAGAGTAAATATAGAAGGGTAAGTTTAAAAGGCTAGAAGTTGTCTTAAATTTTATAAGAAAAGAAGGTGAAGAAAGTCGTGTAAGAAAGAAAGAAAGAGAGAAATCGTTGAAGAACCTAGAAGAAGCTGGAGAAAGAGGATGAGAGTCATGTAATAACGAGAAAAATGGGAGAGACGTGTTTGAGAGGTTAGGAAAAAGAGAGAGAGAGAGTCGTGAAAAATAAGAAAGAAAGAGAGAAGAAAAATGTAGAAGGGAGTAGAAAAAGAGAAGTAGAAATAGAAAAAGAAGAAGAAGAAGAAGATTCAGCTGAGTATTTTTAGGTAACCTCTTTATTTATTCTTCTTGTTTTGATAGAAGAAGAAAGCAAAAAAACTAGGTTTTTATATGCTGAAAATGAAGAGAGAAAGAAGAGGAACAAGAGATTTATGTTCTTAGATTTTCATGAACTTTTAACTTAATCTTAGTTCTTCTAGTTAGATAAACTAAGAGTGGATTAATTCTAACCTAATTTTTTAGATAATAGAGCTTTATGGAATTTCTATTCGTATATAATGTTTGAATGAAAATAAGTTTGCTTGAAGGGAACCAAGAACTTCGAAATCAAAAGCTAGAGGAAGAACAAACTTGAACTTGGATTTTCAAGTAAATAGGTGGGTAATATGTTTATAATCATTATGATGATGAGCTGAATTATATAGTTGTATATGTACTTAAATGTTTGTCTTTTTTCATTCTGAATGTGGGAAAAATGTTATGTGAATTTAATATCATGTTTACTTTGCAAGAATTCTGCTGCTTTGATGTTAATGAAGAACAGAAAATTTAAGAAGCATAAAAATATGATTATGATATGAAATACGTAAGCATAAGAAATTTGCTTTTGTGGGTAAGAGAGATACCATTTTGTTCATCATGTGCACGTTAACTTATAGCCTTCTCCCAACTGCCTGCTTGTGGTATATGAGCTCCAGAAAATGGACTCATTTCATTCATAGTGTAAACTTCGGTTTCACCATTTCGTTATATGGCATTTTCTTAAGCCATTATATGTGTGCATTTTGCTTTAAATTGTTAATCACCACATATGATTGAGTGCTATGTTTTGATGATTGAAAAATCTACCTGATTAAATTTGTGTAAGAATATGTTTATCTGTGAGCTTGAACCGTGGATAATGTATATTTAAATATGATATAAATTTATGTATATGTTTGGTTGTGTGTGTGTGGTTCGTCGCTAATGGTGATAACCGTATTAGCCACTGAGCTTCCCATCTCACCCCATTATCTTTTCACTCCTCAGGTGCAGAAATAGCAGATCAACGTTGAACCATGTAAAAATTTCGGCTGACTCCAAGAATTTCTATTTTTTGTAACTAAGTTAGTTTTAGAAATTTTTGGTACTTTAAAAGCATATCAAACATGAGCATTCATGATTTTATTGTTGTATTATGCTACTAATGTGGCTTCTAATATGTAATTTGAAGTTATGTACAATTTCTGTTTCGTCAAAAAATGACAGTAAGAATTGCAGAGTTTCTCTTTTAAATATATGCAGAAGTTTCTTCTCTGTTAAGTGTTAATTGTGTTGGGAATAAGTTGTTAGTTGTTTAATGGTTTTTGGATAAATTCTTCTTAAATAAAATGTTGGGTTAGGAGTCTATTTTGTTAGAAGTCTTATATATATGAATTGTGTTTGATAGATTCGGGTCTTTTGTTTTTGTAAGAATGTATATTGACAGTAGAGAGAAAGAGGGGATAAAAATGTGTTTTGAAAATTCAATGAATAAATTGTATTAATCTAGGTAGAATTTGACAAAGTCATCTACATGAAATTATAGATCATTCTTTTAGCTTTCTAATGACATAAAGTTTAAAATTTTTGGACTTCGATATTGAAAGTTATGACAAATTGAAGTAGACGTGTGTAGTCAAGATTGCACGATCGTGCACATGCACGATCACGAAAATCCCAAATTTTCATGAATGTTGGGATCGTGCACAAGCACAATCATGACGAATCCTATTATTCATAAAAAGATATGATCATGCGTAAGCAAAATCGCGACTCCCCCCTCTCACTCCTGTGACTTTTTGATTGTCATGGCCGTGACATTTTCAAATGCACGATCGGGAAATTTTTTTATTTTTTATTTGTTTTTACTCCCACTAAGAATTTAATTCTTTTTGTCTTGATATTAGTTATATATATATATATATATATATATATATATATATAATATTTCAAAAGTTCCCTCAATTTTGGCGCCTTGTCGCCGCAAAATAAGAATCAAGACCTGGGGATAACAATCTCAGATTCATCGAACCTCAGTCTGGCATTTAAATTTCATTGAGTATTTAGGAATCATTCAGAATCATATGCTCATATACAATCAGAGTACTTCCAATACATTCCCAAATATCAATCTCCGCAGACTATTAATGTCTGGAATTCACATTCAGATTCAATTCAATAATTGGAAGTTAAATAGAATAAATCAATCCTAAGAATATCATTAGGTTGACTCACAGTACGCTCCTGTATATGCTATTACCTGGATGGTCCGGCAATGTCGAAATGATGGCTTACGTCTTAAGCATCTATATACACACAAATTGTATGCATTACTAACTTGATCAATTGTGCACATACATATAGGTGCCATGTTTAATGCATGCTTAATGACTATCCCAGGTATGTTTCCTTAATAATAATTCATAATCATTCACATATTGTCACTTGGATATGTCTTGTTTGCATTTAGGTTAATACCTTAGGTAGACTTGATCATGCTCAATTCATTAACATACATTTACTAACCCTTTTCAAGCATCACAAATATTTCATATAATTCCCAATTCTCAGTCATTCATTCATAATACAATATTTATAACCTTTGGAATACATTTGTTTTGATATGAACATTTCATTCCTTTAATACTCCTCCATTCCAAACTTAGATGCATTGTTATCAAACATTCTTTTCCTTAAAGTATAACATCAAAGATCAATCAAAACTTATAACACATTTAACCAATTATTCCAACATTAAATTATGTTCATTTTAAGCCCTAATTAAGTCCAAAAGCATCATAGTTAAGTACCTTAAACTTAATTAGTTCAACCATTGCACAAATAAAAACATTACCTTGTAAAAGCACTTTCCACGATCATGACAGAAGTTGTTGCATCTGTCCACATCCTTTTCCTGGACTTTTTTTAGATTTTCTCAGGACAAGTTTTGGGTCAGTTTTGTATGGCCATTCTAACATAGAAACTTAGGTTTATAGGTAATAAGTTCTTATAAAAAAATGTTCCCATAAGTTGTAAGTTTCTAATGAACTAAAGTTCATACAATTTGGTTCATTATTCCTAGAGTTATACCTAAAATACTACTGACTATTCTCAAACAGTGACAACACCCATTACTCAAATTCAAGACAACTTTTATAACCTTTAGGGATATAATTCAAATTAGATTCCTTCATGAAAATTGTATCCATATGTCTCTAGTTTATTATGAATTAAAAATAATCCCATTTAGATTTCTACAAATCAAGATATGGCCAAAATACAAATGCTTGTTAAGTGGAAACACTCCATCTAACATATTCCAGCACACTTCATCATCAACCTTACAAGCAATTCATTCTAATTCAAGCATCATTCTCATAACATTTAACATGCCATAAAGCTTAGATTATTACTTACCTATTAGGCTTCCAATTTGACACAAAACTTGAGATTAAACTAAGTCTCCAAGCAAGCAAATTTAATCGCGAATCTAAGTGAAAATAGATTGCTTTAGACAGCAATATGAAGACCACTTTTAGCTGATTGCTTAGATAATTTGTGAAGGGTTAACATATATATTTTGTGTAACAATTTGGAGTAGGTTTAAGCTAAGTTACAGAGAAAAGGGAAGAGCAATTTCGGTGGAGAGAGAAGAGTGCAGGCAGTTGCAGAAACTTTGTTTAGTTAAGCTACTAAGTGTCAACTTCTAAGCACAACATTGTCCTAAGGCATTTATTACATTTGCTTAATCAAAATGCTGCCACTAATCCCCTCTATAAATTGTCATTTGTCATTAAATGATTACTCTATAAGTTACGTACTAATTGCTCAACTTGTCACATAATAATTGGTCCATTTGTCACATATTTACTATTCCATTTGTCACACATTTAACTATGCCAAATGTCACTCAATTTTAAGCTTAATCATCCTAATTTTTCATGTCTTAATTAGTCTTGCCACTTGGAATTTTTCCAGTACTAAATATACATGTCAATTTATTAATCACCCAATTATGAAAATCAATTCCAAGTTGCTAATTATAGTACGTCAATTCTTGTCTTTGGTAAACCAAAACACAAGACATTGGAAAAGCATATTCATATCTCATATCACATTCAATTTCATACCCTGGAATATGTTAATTGAGTGTAATTTTCCTAACTTACAATTTATGTGTGTATGCTCATATTATGCCTTTGAATACACTTATGAACTAATGTCATAAATGTATCAATTTCATGCTATATGCTGACACTCAGAGGACTCATTAGTCCAATTCTTTAAATCTATCAATCATTTGAGAAATGGGATGCTACATCTCGAACCATTGAGGAAATTGTCTTCTAACTTTTTTATTGATATCATTCTATGTTTTCTTGGGCATTAGCTCGCGTAACCATTCCTTGTATAATCTAAAAACATTACTATGTATTTTAGTTGTGAATAACATTAACTTTCAAAACCTAAATAATTAATTTCAAAATCAACTTCAACTTACTGCACAAAAGGTTGAACCTCTTAATAGTTTAGAAAAATGAGACCATGAGCAACCTCTATTTCTTCATTTGTTAACATTCTTCTCATTGAATGTCCATATGTTCATCCAAGATATGCGAAAATGGATAAGTTACCATTAGCATCATTTGTTCCTCCCCCATCGTCATTACAAGGAACTTTTCTTTCTCTTGTGAGCACATGTGGCTCGAAATAATGTAAACAAAATATACTTACTTCCTCCACTAAATAAGCATTACATATCGAACCTTCAACTCTAGCCTTGTTTTTGACATTTTTCTTTAAGTGATGCAAATACATACATTAGTAAATAGGTTTATTACAATTCTGTTATTAAAACATGTTATTACTTTAATTTAAATATTTGCTATAACTACCTCTCAAACGGATACATCTAATGATATTGAATTGGACCAGTAAGTTTAGCCTTGTGTGTTAGATGCACAAATAGATGCTCCATACAGTAAA
Organism: Erythroxylum flavicans; assembly: GCA_027576715.1. Taxonomy (NCBI): domain Eukaryota; kingdom Viridiplantae; phylum Streptophyta; class Magnoliopsida; order Malpighiales; family Erythroxylaceae; genus Erythroxylum; species Erythroxylum flavicans. The sequence continues at coordinate 30,518,238 of JANZXP010000008.1, forward strand.
AGAAGCTTGGAGGAAAAATCCCTTCTAATTTACATAAAATTACTGGAATTTCTCTTTCTAGTTTTTCCATTTTAACAAACTTTATTTTAGATGACGTTAAGTTTTTGAAAAACAAACTTAATTATGTTATAACTTCCTAAACCTTATTCGGTAGCAACTCTAGAAATGCAATTAGAATTAGCCTTTGCATAAGCACGTGACAATCATGACTTTTCTTCTTAATTAATTTGTACTTCCTCATATACAGATACCTTGCCAAATTTGAAGCATAATAATAAAAAACTTTAGACTTTTCAACAATTCACATAAAATTTTCTTTTTTTTTGTCTATAATGTAACATACTTTCGGATATTACCAGTGCGAAGATCTTTATCTAACTCATTCCTTCTACAAAAAAGTTTCAAATTAGTGCGTGATTTTGCATTTTCTTTTGTCCTCCCTTCAATGTTCATTTTGGTGTTGAGCAAATTGTCAAAAATATTTTTTTGATATGCATTACATCTAGATTATGACATATCAAATTAGTTTTAAAATATGACAAATCCCAAAAGATGCTTCGTTTTCTCCAACTAATGTTTTTACTAATGCTTGTATTAACTTTATTAGCTTTAAATTCTGTAACTTTTAGTAGCCCTAATTCATCAATCTCCTACAATATCTCTTCACTAACTTTGTGAGGAGGAGGAGGTATTTATACAATCCTATTCTTAATAAACTTTTTTATTGCATCTAAATGGATGATCTGGAGGAAGAAATTTCTTGTGGTTGTCAAACCAACATATATTGCCCCCGTTTGGAAAATAAAACACATTATAATCATTGCCACAATAAGGACAAGCCAATTTCCCTGCTATGCTTTATCCAGACAACATAGCATATGCTGAAAATCACTAATAATCCATATCAAAGCTACTCTTAACATAAAATTTTGTTTTAGAGACACATCATGTGTCTCGACACCATATTCCCAAAGATGCTGCAATTCAGATATCAATTGTTATAAGAATACATTAATTTTATACTTTGGATTTGTAAGCCTCGGCACAATCACTGTCAAGAACATATATGCCTCATATATACACATCCATGAAGGCAAATTATAAGGAGTAATTACGGTTGACAATGATGAATATTATTGGTCGGATTGACCAAAAGGTTGGAATCTATCTGTTGACAATCCTAACCTAACATTTTACTTTCAGTTGCAATCTCATAATGGGTGTTATTAAAATGTTTCCATGCTAGTGCATCCAATAGATGAATCATTATTCCATCTTTCTACTCGTTCTCATTATGCTATCTCGTGTGAGATGCAGTAACATCAGAAGCATATAGTCTTTGAAGTTTCAGAACTAGTAGGAAATAATACATCCACTTCTAGGGTACTAATTTATGTTTCATAGAACATTTTTTTGGCTTGAACCTAAATTGACCACAAAATTTTCACTCTTATAATTTCGCATCATCTCCCTAATACAACATACATCCCAATTTGCAACAATCAATTTTTTCAACAGACAAACTAAGACCCCTAATAAGTTTTTTCATATTGTAAAAGCTATCATCTATTGTATGATCAGGAGGTAATGATTCATTATACCATCTAATAATTTTACCAAAACTACAATCAAAAATATGCCCTTTAGACTTTATGTTCAATATTCGAGCAATTGAAGGCAATTGAGTCATTGTCTCATAATTTGGCCATAATTCTTAGTTAGTTGTGTGTAGTAAGTCAAAAAATTATTTTGCTTGTGGGTTTGGTTCTTTTTCATGATTTTCTATATTTTCCTGAAAGGTATAACTGGCTGCATCATAAACCATTTGATGTAAGTATTTTCAGTTGCACCCACATTATTTGTTCTAAATCCAATCCCCCTTTTAAACTCATCCACATTTACTGATGAGTTTACTTCATTACCCCTTAAGGTGTTATAAATCAATGGCTCCCCATGTCGTGTTTACTTAAAATAATTTGGAACAAACCCTTTTCTTATAAAATGGCTATTCACTTCATCAATAGGAAGGAAACGAATATATTTGCACTTTTTACATAGACATTTGACTTTGGGCCATCCATACATACATGTTGAGAATATGCATAATGAATAAAAGCTTTAACTCCCTCAACAAACTTAGGATTAATGAAACCATCAGATGTTAATCATCTATACATCAAAAATCTATCAACATTACTCATTTCTACAAAACTATTAATTTAAAAAAGTGACTTCATAGTTATTATCCTTCATGTTCCCTAATTTTATAGAACATTTAAACTTTACACAACATCCTTAAGTATTAATCAATTGAATTAATCACCTAAAATTAATTTCAATACTATGGTATGTGGTATTGTTTACACCTGTGAATCAATGCTTTCTTACTGTGACTCCTAAACTCGTGGAAATTTTCACCGATAACCCTCACAGGAGCTACATCACAGGTTTCTAGCTTATATACCATCCTAGGAGTTTATTATACAAAGAACTGTCATTTATATTAAACCTATGAATTTCTTATGTTAATATTAAGTTTGAATTAATCACCTATAATTGATTTCAATGCTATGGTACATGGCATTATGTACACCTGTGAATTAAAAAAATAAGTTCTCATTGTGACTCTTAGGTTTGTGGAATTTTTCACCGATAATCGTCATGGGAGCTGCATTATAGGCTTTCAGCCTATATACTATCCTAGTGGTTTATTATGCCTAAAATGATATCATTACCTATGGAAGGAAATAACTCCATTTTGAATTTTGAAATAATCACCTAATTATCATCAAAATCATTAATACCAAACCTTGAACTAACTCACTCTACCACATATCTTTTGAAACATAATAATTAATGCAATCCTCAATCACAATAACATAATACTCATAAGACATTAACACCAATGTAATGTGAAACCTACATACAATTTAAAATGTGTGAATACTACCTCTAGAATACCCTAAACATAACATACGTACCAAAATTGTACGTCAACAATCACACCATTTTACAGTAATTAAGCATACGTAATCCTCCATAATTGAACAACTTATGTAACATGCAATAAATCATATAAATTGCATTCAAATTCTCAATAATAGAGAAAAAGAAAATTCTAACAACCCTAATTGATATACACAACTTGTTTCTTATAAGAATCATACCTTAAACTCTTTTTGTTATGAAAAATTGATCAATTGCTACCTAATTTTCTACTAATGATGATATATAACTACTAAATTTTTTTTCCTCTTAGAATTTGTTTTTTCTATACCTCCCATCATTTCTCTGGATGTTCTCTCATCTTTCATATGTTCTTTTTTATAAATCATTGACTAAGTCTTTAGAATTTGCTTTTAAAAATGGTTCCATGATTAGTTCGATCAACTGGTATCTGCGAAATTCCAATTTGATCAATGAATATTTAGATTCAATAAGTTGATTTTGCCTTTAAAAGCTTAGTTCAGTTAACCAATATACTAGAATTTTTTAAATATTCCTACATCATTATATCACATGGAGTTTTAGTTAATTAATATTTTTAATAAATTTTCAAAACTAATGTAAAAATGTATAAACACTAGCCTCAACCAAAATTAGTCTATTCTTCATTATGCTCACAATGAATCAATTTTAAACCTCCCAACATCATAATCAATTTTAGAAAATGATCAAAAACTTCCAAAACTTCAAAACTTCACATATAATAAAGTCCAAACATCCGGAATAAAAATAATCATAGTAATGCTTAAATCTATAGTCTTACATTTTGTTTTTATTTTTTAAACTTTCGTAGTTAATAAAATGACATGGGTTTTTTATTTTCTATTTTTTTTCAAACCTGATTTTTATTCATTACACATATATTATATTATTATTTATTATTAATTACTAATGAAAATTTATGAATTTTATTACTTAATTATTCAACTATACATATTTCATTATATTTTAAAATATATAAATACACAAATTATTTTGAATTAGAAATTATTAACAATAAAACTATTACAAGAATAAAAATTACTTTCAAAATAATAATATTTTAAATTTAAATATTAATTAATTTAAGTTAAACATTTTAAATAAAATATGATAAAATTATTGTAAAATTTATTAATAGATACCGTATGGCAAATAAAAAATGAGCATTTTATTTATTTTTTAAACTAGTAAGAATTTCAAAATATAAATTATAGTTACTAGCAATATAAAAGGTAATTACCAGTGTTTATAATTTATTATTTAAAATAGAATAAATAATAATTTTGGATGTAAAATAAACTTAAAATTAATCATTTGTAAGAAGAAAGTGTTGCATGCTATATAAAAATGTAATTAGTTCTTTTTTATTTGTTATTATTCACATTTAATTTAATGACTATCACATAATGTAAAATTACTTATTCAAATATTTAACAAAAATGATTTATCTTTAATTATTTTGTAGTATATTTGTTACTAATAATTTTCTAAAAATATAAATACAATGACATTAACAACTACAAAAATTTTCATTTAAAAAATAAATTCATGAAAAGCGCAAAAAAATTTGAGTAAAAGGAAAAGTTCTTTAAGATTTTGTTTCTTATTTTATTTTTAGTTTCATGCTATTCGTGAAAATAGAAAAAGATGATTTTGATTTTCTATTTTGGTTTTGATCATAACATAATTTCATTAATTATTAAGTAAATATTTTTGGGTTGCCTAATATTAAGTAATGATAAAAAGTTATGACTATCATAACTATTTTTTGTAAAATATTCCAAAATTTTTAAAAGTACCTTGAAATTTAAATTATTTTTAAAGAATATTTCCAGGATTGAGTTCATATTAAATATATCTTAACAATAATAATAATAAATTTTAAAATAAAATTATTTTTTAAAATGTATTTCTTAAAGATATTGTTGTTAACAACCAACTAAGTTTTTATATTTAAAAAATAAAATACAAATATAAAATCACAAAAAGTAAAAAGTTATAAGTGGAACAAAATATACGTTTGGAATAAGTAATGCTTTATCATGTAAACTTTTAAATTTGTAATTTTTTAGATTTTAAATTTTAATAATTTTCATTAGCGTAATAATGTACTTTAAACCTTAATAAAAATGGATGAATTATTTTGAAATTCTAATGAAGATAAACTTTTCATAAAACTTGATTTTATTTGTCTCTTTCTAGGCTTTGTTTCCTTCTTTTATACAATGTTTAAGATAGGAAAAAGCTAAATTTTTAATAAGTAGAGAGAGAGAGTGACAACACGTCATAATACTAGTTAAAATAAAATAAGTAGACCTACTACTATAGCAATGGAGAGTCTACGTCGATCCCACAGAGAGTGTGTGTAAAGTTTTCGAAATGAATGTAACTGGTGTTTAAGTTTAAAAGGGGGGTTTGAATTTTGAAATAAGAAAATAAAATGAAATTAGACTAATAAAAACCAATTAAAGACTAATTGAACCAGGTCCCTACTAAATTCTCCACTTTTATATTTTCACAATTTTCTTTAATTTGTTTTTATTAGTCTAGTTTCATTTTATTTTTTACCGAATTCCTTACATTTATCATTTTTCGCATGTTTTCTTTAAATTTTTTATTAGTCTAGTTTCAATTTATTTTTTATTTCAAAATCTACCCCGCAAAGAAAACATGTGAAAAATGATAAAAATGGAGAATTCGATAAGGACCCAGTTCTTCAGTTCAATCTTGACCTGCACAATAATTAAGCATATTTCATTGATTTGTTGTTCTTTAACCTCTCCTAGAAATTATTAATTGTGGGTTAATAATTAACCTAAGTTTTCCCTTAGACATTATTTAATCAAGATACGATTATTAATTAAACCTAACCACCGAATAACCTAGGATACAATCTATAAATTTAATTAGACAGTAACATTACAAATCAAGAAAATCGATTAATCAAGACAATAACCACATATGATACGTCATTTAACCTAGGTCATGTTATTCCTAATGATTACGAATCATTAGTCGCTACATATGAATTTCAACACAACAATTACGAATTATATTGAAATTTTAACAATGGGTTTGCAAATAAATGATTCAATAAATGCATTGAAATCATCTTTTCACAATACCAAATGGGTTCATACACAAATAACCGAACAATAATGAGAATACGATTATCCATACATAAAACCCAAATCAAATAACATAGGATAACACATTCAATTTCCAATGAGAGAAAGAAACAACAAAATAGTGAAATACACTTAACCCAGGTTGTCGGCATCGATGTCACCTCTGAACTGACGTCCCTTCATCTGTCTCTCCCAAGAAAATGCTTCAGCCCCTCATTGTCCTAGTCAAAACCCTCCTTTTCTACTATACCTCCTTTCTGTCCTCTCTTGCTAGCTACTGTTTTATTTAACTGAAATAATTATTAGTCCAAGCATACTGTTCATGCCCTCTTTTAAAACCCCCATGCTTCTGCTATTGTTATTAGCTAGACGTCTGCGTTTCATGCATAACGTTTGCATGAAATGTAGATACTATTGGTTTTAAGTAAAACGCATGGTCTACGTTTAATTCTCTTAACTATGCATTTTGTTGCTCCCTGCCTATCAATGTCTGCACTGCACGTCATTTTGTTTATGCTTGGGGCTATCGCGTTACTTTTTATCTTGGATTGTCATTTTGTTCTCATTACTTCCAGCTTGCTTGTCTATGTGTCTTGGTGTTTTATCCTTGCAACTATCATTTTCCTCTCACCTTGGTGCCATTTTATTGTTGTCCATCATTCTTTAAATTCACGCTATTGCATTAAACATGCGTATCTTTCTAGTTCCTTATTTTTCTAGCTCCATGTCGTGACCAACTATGGTTTTTCTTCTTTGCACTTTCTTTTTTTTTGGTCTTCTTCTTATCTTTTAATTTTCTTATGCTTTCTCCATAAAGACAAGAAAAAATTAATCTTGAGGAAATTGCCCAAATATCGTACTTTCGACTCATTTTAATTCCTTTGCTTCCAAATTGTGCCTAAAACCACATATGAGTCAAAAATAAGTATCTTAAGTAATTTCAAAATCTGAAGCAATTTCAAGTCATTAATCGCTAAGTGTTATGGAATAATTATACAATTAATTAAGCACATATCAATTTCCTCCACACTTAGCTTTTGTCCATCCTTAGGCAAAACATCAAAATTAAGCTCAAAGATCCGAAAACATTTAGTCAATTCTCATATGTTCCAAGAATACATAATCATAACCAAAGATGAATGACTTTCAAAAATCATAGCAAAAATTTAACATCCCAAGCTTTTACTTATGATCAATCAACATTCAATATCTTTAAAAACTGAGTCATCTAATGGTAGACTTGGAAAATGTGTTTAAATAAGATATGTTCATAGGTACACTCAAATACCATTCATGATCATGACAATCTATAACTTTGCATATCATTTCATTTCTCCACCACTAAAGGTCACATACAAAATGATGACTCAAAGGACTTTTCAAGGTTGTAATGTGGGTAAAGGTAAGGTGAGATGTATTTGGGTCAAGTAACTTGAAAGCCATTAAGCTAGTAAAATGAAGCAACAGTCAATGTGACATCAAGTGCACAAGTTAAGACTTACAAAAAACTGGGTACCATCAGCTATAACGAATGCAACATTTGTATTTGACAACCTAATTCAGCTCTCACACACAAACCACATAAAGCATATACCAATTCGAAGGAATCACTCATACAATTGATGACAATATATTGAAACCACAAAAGAGTTAACCTTCCAAGCCAACATCTACCTTATATTAAACATACTCCAATAACACATTCATTACAACTTTAGGAGGATGACTTAATCATGAATAACTTTGCAAACCACATATGCATTTCCTGCTCGATACATTTATGCAAACTTTTTTCATTCTTTTTCTTTTTCTTTTCTCTTTTCTTTCTTTCTTTCTTCTCCTTTCTTTTCTTTTATATTATAAAAATTAAAATAAACTACGTCAATATGGGAATTTCAATGATAAGGCATAAGATAACATCCCAACATTATAACCAATTCACACATATGTATACCCCCACATTTATACTTTTGTATATCCACAAACTTAACAATCGACAAATGTTCCATAGCTTCAAGGTTTAGGAAGCACATTTGGTTAGGTTAAAGCATGTAATGTGGCTAATACACAAAGAAATGGCAAATAAAGCTCAAGGGGGCTTATTAAAAAGGAAAATAATATATGGGTAGGCTATTTGGCTAATGTAGTGTGGAAAAGAAAAGAATGCCTTATCATATCCATGTTGATGCATGTGATAAAAATGTGATCTCAAACAGAAATTCAAGATAAAATCAAGATGTACATGTTATAAAGGACACACATTATCAAAAGACAATGAGACTAATATGAATGTGTTAGTCAAACAAGGCTCAAAATCTCGTCGGCTTTTTCTACCACTAGTCATTACTCTTCTAAAGATAATGCACATCGACTAATCACAAGAATAAAAGTACATGCTAAAGTTGCTATGAAATTCTCTAGTCAATTCATTCTCTAATCATGACTATATAGTCCTAGAATCAACAGAAAAGAGAAAATATTTGTTTTGTTGTTTTATTCTTTCTCTCATTTTGATTGGAAACTTAAAAAAAGCAAGAAACAAACTAATATAGAAACACACATGTAAATAAAAAGTAATGCGAAAATGTAAAGAAAAGAAATTTACTTCCCTCCCAAGAAGTGCCTTTGTTTAGGGTCACTAGCTTGACTCTGTGTTTCCTCCTCACATGATAAAATTGTGATCTTCAGGTGTCACATGCAGCTCTTTCACGCAAGGTTCTTCCGGATAGGGCCTTAGTTGACAATCGTTCACCTCCAGTGTCTTCCTTAACTTCAGATTCTTCATCTCTACTGAGTCCTAATTCTTTTAAAATAATTCAAATGACTTTTTGCCTTTTTCTTCCTCATTTAATTCTTCTAGCCTGCTAGGTAAAGGTGAACGATTAGTCTAAAAAATAATTACGGGCTTAGTACTTGCCTCCGAGTCATATAATGTATCATATTCTATTTCAAGCTCCTCCTCAACTTCTTTGACACAAGCAATTCCTTGACTATTGTTGTCAAAATGCTCAAGCTCCTCATCACTTTGTAAGTTTTCTGCACTAGCATTTATTGGTTACACCTCGGGTTGATATAGCTGCTCCTCTTTGCTTTGTGGTTCCATATGAGTGATATCTTCCCATCAAGGCAATGTATTTTACTGGAATTGCAAAGTATCCTGTTAGATTTTCTATACACCTTGCTGAAACACTGTATATTTTGTTGGAATTGCTACATATTCTATTGAATTTGAAGATTGTTAGCAACCATAATATTAAGCAATTATTTTAGAGATGTACTTGAATAATGTTAACTCTCCGAATCTTAGTAACTAGACCAAGATTGCCTTTCATCCTGCTAGGATTGTTAAATATCTTGTTGGGTCTACTATATACTCTTTTGAAGCTGCTGCATACCCTGTTGAAATTGAAGATGTTTAATATTACAGGTCTTGATATAGTCATCTATAGGTGTACCTGAGTTGTGAAAAGAAGCTTTTGGTCTACACGGGAATTGTTGTGTGTCTTGCAAACTATCATAGAAGTAATTCTGATGATTATCCCATCCAAAACCAAAGTTAGGTTGGTTAGTCCAACCTTGGTTATAGGATTAAGAATAAGAGTTAAAGTAAAAAATTACTTCCATCCATTTTTTTAATAAATCGCAAAAACAAAATAAAATAACGAAAGGATCACAAAATAACTGAAAAGAAACCAATTATGAAAAATATATACAAAACACCAATTAAAATCACAAACAAAAACTAAAACACTACACTCCCTGGCAATGACGCCAAAATTGACAATGCGTCGTAATGTTAGTCAAAATAAAATAACTAGACCTGCTACCATAACAGTGGTGAGTCTAGGTCGATCCTATGGAGAGTGTGTGCAAAGTTTCCGAAATAAAAGTAATTGGTGTTTAGGTTTAAGTGAGGGGTGTTTAGATTTTGAAATAAGAAAATAAAATAAACTAGACTAATGAAAACAAATTAAAGAAAACATACGAAAAATGATAAAAGTGGGAAATTCGGTAAGGACCTGATTCTTTTGTTCAATCTCAGCCTACACCTTAATTAAACATATTTCATTGATTTGTTGTCTCTAGTCTCTCCTAGCAACTATTAATCGTGGGTTAATAATTAACTTGAGTTTTCCCTTAGGCAGTATTTAATAAAGATATGATCGTTAATTAAACCTAACTACCGAATAACCTAGGATGTGATCTCTAGATTTAATTAGGTAGTAGCATTAAGAATTAGGAAAACCGATTAGTTAAGGAAACAACCACATACAATGTCTCATTTAACCTAGGTCATGTTATCCCTAATGATTATGAATCATTAGTCATATGAATTTCAACATAACAATTACAGATTATATCGAAATTCTAGCAATGAATTTGCAAATAAATGATTCAATGAATGCATTAAAATCATCTTTTCATAATACCCAATGGGTTCATACACAAATAACTGAACAATAATGAGAATATGATTATCCATACACAAAACCCAAATCAAATAACATAGGATAACATAATCAATTTCTAATGAGAGAAAAAAACAACAAAAATAGTGAAATACACCTAACTTGGGTTGTTGGCGTCGATGTCACTTCCTAAAGGGCATCAGGATGTCTAGACCTTTATGGGTCTCTCCTAAGAAAATGCTTCAGTCTTATGTTATCCCAACCTAAACCCTCCTATTCTACTGAGCCTCCCTTCTGTTCTCTCTCGCCAGCTACTATTCTATTTAACCGAATTAATTACTAGTCCAAGCATACTATTCATGCCCTTTTTTAAAACCCCACGCTTCTGCTATTGTTATTAGCCAGACATCTGCGTTTCATGTATAACATCTGTATGAAATGCAGATGCTTTTGAATTTAAAGTAAAACGTATGGTCTGCATCTAATTCCCTTAGCTGTGAGTTTTGCTACTCCTTGCCTATCAACGTCTGCGCTGCACGTTATTTTATTAATGCTTTAGGCTACTACGTTGCTTCTTATCTTAGATTGTCATTTTATCCTCCTTGCTTCCAACTTGCTTGTCCGTGTGTCTTGATGTTTTATTCCAGCAGCTATCATTTTCTTCTCACCTTGGTGTCATTTTATTGTTGTCCATCATCCTTTAAATTCACTCTCTTACATTAAACATGCACATCTTTATACTTCCTTATTTTTCCATCTGTATGTCGTGAGCAACTAGGGTTCTTCCTCTTTGCGTTTTCATTTTTTTGTCTTCTTCTTATCTTTTAATTTTCTTCTTCTTGCTCCATAAAGACAAATGAAAATTAATCTTTAGAAAATGACCCAAATATCGTACTTTCAACTCACTTTAACTCCTTTGCTTCCGAATTATTCCTAAAACCACATATGAGTCAAAGTGAATGTCTTAAGCAACTTAAATTCATAAATTACTAAGTGTTATGGAATAATTATACAATCAATTAAGCACATATTAGAGAGAGAGAAGCCTTTAAAACTTAAATGATGCCTTTCAATTGTTTTTTATTCAATGATTCATCAATATAAACATTAAAAATTATTATTTTGTTTAAAATTTATCTCTTTTCAAGTGACTAATATGATTTAAACACTTGGACAATTAAACTATAAATTATGATCTACTTAATAAAGTTATCGGTGACTTTGAATTTCTCACCTAACTTTTTCTTCTTAAATTATAGTAGTTTTTGGGTATTGTATAAAGGTTGTAACAACAAATCCTAGCAAAGAGAATGACAATAAATGTGATGAATATCAACAAACTCACAAGAAAGTATAACTCCTAACTCAATATAACTGTGTAACTAAACTATCAGAAATAAAATTAAAAGTAAATGTTCGGTCGGGACGGTAGTTTAAGGTAAATAACTTGTTTAGTGATCTTGAATATTTCCTCCATTGTTTATATATTTATCGGATAAAATCCTGCATTGTTTGTTGATTATATGATGTGCATCATATTGTTCTTCAAAGTTAAAAGCTTTACCTTTGGAATCATGAGCTTGATAAGTTCAAAACAGGTGATTATCCTATTTATTCCTGATACATCATAAGATACGAGAAATAAGGAATAACTAAGTTGAATAACAAAGGTATATTTTTAAGTCTTATCAACTTACCCTATTTTATGTTCATATTTGTCTCAACTTAGACAGTCTTTTTCCTTTTAGAAAAAAATGGTTTCTGTTGACTAAGATCAGCTATTTAGCAATCAAAGGTTCCGCAAGGTGCATTCCATAAAAATTTGTTTAGATAAATATTGTTAAAGATATTATGCAAAATCCCTAAATTAAGACATCACTAAAATAAGATAAATTTCAACAAAGTTTCAGATTGGACAGGCAATGAGGGCAAACATCATAACTTCCTCACATACATCAAAGTTCATTCAATTTGAAGCAAAAATACTTAAAAAATTTTGTAGATATAATATGTTGTTAGTAAGAATTTGATGATTAGTAATGGTAAATATATTGTATTTCAAACAACACGAGCTATATGTTTCTGAGTCTAGGAAAAGGGGAAATGAAGGTAGCTGTGTATCTCACAGTATGAGTATGTATTAGTTTAATCAAAGAAGTTAGTAGGTCTACATAATAAAATTTATTTTTTTCTATCATTGTCATCCTCCATTTTAAATTTACTATAGTAAAACTTTTATACCTTTCACATATTGCTCAGAGTCAGACCATCTTGTTCCTTCCACTCGTGGTTCAATTACCCACATTAATTTGTCTTAATTTTTTGCCAAATAATATGCAGTTAGTAATGGACAATAGGCATAATTCTCTATTACTCTTAGCCCAATACTTAGTCAAATTTTAGTAATTAAAAAGGCAAAAGTCGATTATTCTGTTAATCCCTAATTCAAAGTGTCCAGTGGTTAGAATCCCATTTCCTTATTCCATTTTCTTTTTCTAAATTATTCTCTCAATTCAGGAAACGGAATTAAAATCAAACCATGATCATGTCACCAATGCTGCTAAGAGTAATACTAATATATGATGATTTTGCTTTCTTTCCTTTCGGTTTGTACACTTATTTCCAAATGACCTGGCCAAAGGATTTTTTTTCTTCCCTTGTTTTAGTGGTAACGTCAATCTTATTCAAAAAATGACTGAAAATGATTTATTGAAAATTCATCGTAGCATATAAACATTATCAGCCTTGAATTGTTTTGTATTTTAGCATTTATCATTAGGCAACAAAAAGACTTCTTAAAAACGAAGCTATTGACAACAAGAAAAGGCAAAACAGAGATGGACATTGTTTACCAATTACCATAAGAGACAGAGGAGGGGGGCTCTGGTAGCGACAAAGATGAGGATGCTGGGGCTCTGAGTTCAGTGGCACGACGAGGACGTATGATAGGATGACGAACAGTGGGGCTTTGGTAAGCACAAAGAATAGAGAGGATGGCGAAGATAGAGAAAATAAAAGCCAAATGTGATGGAGGAGGGGGAAGGGGAGGGGCTGCGGTAGTTTTAGGTTAAACCAAATCATTTTTTTAATTAAAAATGTTGAAACTGAAGCAAATAATGACGTTTACCTCTTAAAATTTATCGACGAAACTTACCGCCCATCGGTAAAAATTTTTTTTATTCTGTCAAGCATTCCCGTCTTCTTTACTGATGAAAATTTTCTTCCGTCTCCATATTCCTTCAAAAAATTTGCCGAGATAATTTCCCTCCATATTTACTGACGGATATTTATTCCATCATAAAATAAAAATTTTCTTGATAATGTAATAAAAATTTCCTTCACAATGTCACCGACAAAGTGTGATTTTCTTTAGGTTATTTATTACGGTTTTATTCTCGTCAGTAATTTTCCATCGCTAATTACTAATTTTCTTGTAGTGTTCTACGTACAAATGAATATTGCATATATTTAAAATAAAATGAAGATGAAAATATTTTAATTTATAGGGGAGAGGATTAAGGTCACTTTAACAACCCGTCAAGTTAAGACTGGAGGACGGTGAAGGGAACTTATCTTGATGAGGGTTAAATAAGCAAAGATTAGGTGATTTTATATATCACACCATAATGTTAATGGAGTTGTTATTAGAACTTGTTGCTCATTAAGGAGAGATTTGAGCCATAACGATTCATTAGTTTAATTGGCAATTTTTGTGTGTTTACTTCTGTAGATACCTTGAAAATTGTAGGTTGCCTTCTAGCACTCCAAGAAATCAGATTGTTACAAAGACAAATTGAATAATCCTTAGTTGATCGTTGCAGTCAATTTCAAGAGAAAAGTATTGGGTATGCCTTCTATTAGACAACGATCTCTTTTAAATACTTCAGTTGATAATTCCCACTCAAATTTCTCTCCACCGCATTCTATTTTCTCTGTATCAAATCATCTTGCTCATGTCATAATATCTAATCCAACTTCATATCACCAATCTGATTATGGTTATTGATACAAAGGTCACCTTGGGACTCGAACTTGAAGTAAATCACACGTTAGTAAAGACTTTAAGTTCAAGAAACTAGATACATAAGAAGGGGTGTCGAATAATGTATCCTCCTTTTTTGCTATAAAGTCTCTAAAAGAAAACTTTTCTTTCTTATTCAAAGAATATCACAACTTATTACGTAGATAAATCGTAAATTATTTCTCTAAGAGTTTTAACAACAAAGTAAACTAAAGTTAAAGAGTAGAGAATAGACGATGCGATTTTTATA
>JANZXP010000008.1:30540080-30557842 GCA_027576715.1 Erythroxylum flavicans
ATATGAGATATAATGGGCCGAAACTTATTGGGCTTTAATGGAATTAGGTTTTCTCTATAAATAGAGAAACTTAGGTCCCATAAGAAAGAGACACCATTATTATACAAAACCCTAGCCACCATCAGAGAGAAGAGTGTGCGGCATTCGAAAGAGTTTCTGGACGTGCTAGCACATGATAGCTGCAGCCCAGATTGTGCATACTCGTGTGGATACCGGTAGAGGACATTCGCGAATAGCAGTGTCTACAAATCCGAAAAACAACCACGCATCCGTGTCAAAACAAAGGTATTTTTGCACATCCTATATGTTTTCGGTTATACATTGTGTTGTGTTATGGTCTTTTCCGCAACGTATTTTGAATACTTGGGCCATATGCGATTCGACACTATGCACCTTTATTGAGAAAAAAACTAGTTGTGATGGTCACTGAGCATCCATGGTAAGCAAAACAACCCATTCACACATTCGCTAGGCACTTTCAATGAGAAAACAATCTATTACCCTATCATTAGTGGGCAAAACATCTGGCTGGCATTATTGATGGGCACCTCGTGAGAAAAAAGTCTGTGCACACATTTTTTGTGGGCAAAACAACCAGTTGCCAACGTCGCTAGGCATGTTCGATGAGCAAAACAACCTATTTGCTTAGTTGTTGACCACTTTCGGTGAGCAAAATAACTAGTTGGTATGATCACTAGGCACCTTCACTGAGGAAAATAGCCCATTGACATTGTCGCTGAGCACGTTTGGTGAGAAGACATCCCATTGTAATAGTCACTGTACAGCTTCAATGCGAAAACAAGTAGTTGGGATCATCGTTGGGCACCTTCAGTTAGGAAAATTACCTTTTAACACATTGGGCATCTTCGGTGAGAAAAAAACTAGTTAACATGGTCACTAGGCTCCTTTGCAGGCACCTTTGCTGAGTAAAACAACCCATTCTCACAGTCGTTGGGCACTTTCAATAAGAAAACAAGCCATTGCCACATCTTTGGTGGGCAAAAAAAGCAATCAGCATGGTTGATAGGTGTCTCGGTGAGAAAGAAGTAATTGCCATGGTTGCTGGGCACCTTTGGTGAGCAAAATAACCAATTGACATGGTCGTTAGGCACCTTCAGCGAGCAAACGACCCTTTGGCATAATTACTGGGAACCTTCGGTAAGCAAAACAACCAGTTGGAATGATCGCTGGGCACCTTTAGTGAGGAAAACAAATCGTTGACACAATCATTGGGAATTTTCATTGAGTAAAAAGCCCAATGTAACAATTTTTGGGCACCTTTGGTTAGAAAATAACCCATTGTAATGGTCACTAGGCAACTTCGATTAGAAAATAACCAATTTTGGTGGTTGTCAGGCACCTTCGATGAATTGTTTGGAATGATTGCTGGGCACCTTCGGTGAGGAAAACAACTTGTTAACATGGTCAGTAGGCACCCTGGGTGAGCAAAACATCCCGTTCACACAGTTGCTCCACACTTTAGCAAGAAACAACACATTGGCACACCTTCACTGAGGAAAATAGCCTATTGACATTGTCACTGAGCACGTTCAGTGAGAAGACATCCCATTGTAATAGTCACTGTGCAGCTTCGATGAGAAAACAAGTAGTTGGGATTGTCATTGGGCACCTTTAGTTAGGAAAATTACCTCTTGACACAATCATTGGGCACCTTCTGTGAAAAAAATTGGTTAACATGGTCACTAGGCACCTTTGCTAAGTAAAACAACCTATTCATATAGTCGTTGGGCACTTTCAATAAGAAAATAAGCCATTACCACATCTTTGGTGGGCAAAACAAGCAATCAGCATGGTTGATAGGTGTCTCGATGAGAAACAAGCAATTTCCATGGTTGCTAGGCACCTTTGGTGAGCAAAACAACCAGTTGACATGGTCGTTAGGCACCTTCAGCGAGCAAACGACCGTTTGGCATAATTACTGGGAACCTTCGGTAAGCAAAACAACTAGTTGGAATGATCGCTGGGTACCTTTGGTGAGGAAAACAAATCGTTGACGCAATCAATGGGAATTTTCAATGAGTAAAAAGCCCAATGTAATAATTTTTGGGCACCTTTGGTTAGAAAACAACCCATTGTAATGGTCACTAGGCAGCTTCGATGAGAAAATGACCAATTTTGGTGGTTGTTGCCAGGCGCCTTCAATAAGCCAAATAACCAGTTAGAATGATTGCTGGGCACCTTCGGTGAGGAAAACAACCCGATGACAAAGTCATTAGGCACTTTCTATGAGTAAATTGCCCATTTACACGGTCGTTGGGCACCTTCAATAAGAAAATAACTTGTTAACATGGTCGGTAGGCACCCCGGGTGAGCAAAACATCCCGTTCACACAGTTGCTCCACACTTTCAGCAAGAAACAACACATTGGCACATCTTTGGTGTACCAAACAACTCATTGGGATGGTTGCTGGGCACCTTTGGTGAGAAAAGAGCCTGTGGGCATATCTTTGACGAAAAAACAACTAGCTAGTATCATCGTTAGACACCTTCTGTGAGCAAAACATCCAATTGGCATGGTTGTTGGCCACCTTCGGTGAGCAAAACAACCAGTTAGTATGATCACTGGGCACCTTTGGTGAGGAAAATAGCCCGTTGACATTATTGCTGGGCACATTCGGTGAGAAAACAACCCCTTATGACGGTCTTAGGGCAGCTTCGATGAGAAAGCAACCGATCTTCTCGTCATTGGGCCCCTTTGGTCAGGAAAACAACCTCTTGGCATGATCACTGGGCATCTTTGGTTAGAAAACAATCCATTGTAATGGTGACTAGGCAGCTTCGATGAGAAAATCAATTTCGATAGCCGTCAAGCACCTTTGACGAATAAAACAACCCTTTTGCATAATTGCTGGGTGCCTTAGATAAGCCAAACAACCAGTTGGAATGGTTGCTGGGCACCTTTGGTGAGGAAAATAGTCTATTGACGCAGTCACTAGGCATATTTTACGAGAAAATTGACCATTTACACGGTCGCTGGGCATCTTCAATAAGAAAACAACTTGTTAACATGGTTGGGGGCACCCTAGGTGAGCAAAACATCCCGTTCACACAGTTGCTTGACACTTTCAGTGAGAAAACAACACATTGGCACATATTTGGTGTACCAAACAACCCATTGGGATGGTTTCTGGGCACCTTCAGTAATAAAAAAGTCTGTGGGCACATCTTTGGTAGACGAAACAACCAGCTGTCATTGTTGGGCAGAATCAATGAGCAAAATAACCTATTGCCATGGTTTTTGGCCACATTCGGTGAGCAAAACAACCAGTTGATATGATCGCTAGGAACCTTTGTTGAGGAAAACATCCCATTGACATTGTCGCTGGGCACATTCGCCATGAAAATAGCCTATTGTCATGGTCAATGGGCAACTTTGATGAGAAAATAACCAGTTGGCATCGTCGTTAAACACCTTTGTTCTTCAAAACAACCACTGGACATAGTTGCTGGACTCCTTCACTGTGCAAAACAACCAGTTATCATTATCGCTAGGCACCGTTGGTGAGAAAGTAGCCAATCGTAATGGTCACTAGATAGCTTTGATGAGAAAAAAACCAGCTGGCATGGTCGTTGGGCACCTTCGGCGAGTAAAACAACCCTTTGGCATAGTTGCTAGGCACCTTTAGTGAGTAAAACAATCGGTTGGCACGATCACTGGGCACTTTCAACATGAAAATTGCCCATTTGGACAGTGGTTAGGTACCTTCGGTGAGAAAACAACGTGTTGACATGATCGCTGGGCACCTTCGATGAGCAAAATAGCCCGTTCACATAGTCGCTCTACACTTTCAATGAGAAAATAACCAACTAGCACATCTTTGGTGGGTGAAACATCCAGTTTGCATCGTCATTAGGCACGTTTAGTAAACAAAACAACATGTTGGCATGATTGATGACCACCTTCAGTCAACAAAACAACTATTTGGTATGATTGCTAGGAACCTTCGGTGAGCAAAACAACTAATTGGCACTATCGCTCAACATATTCGTTGAGAAAACAACCCATTGGCATCATTGTTGGGCACCTTTAGTGAGCAAAACATTCCCTTGATGTGATTGCTAGGCACCTTTGGTGAGAAAAAAACTAGTTGATGTGGTTGTTGGGCACCTTTGGTGAGTAAAACAACCCATTCATGCAGTCGTTGGGGTCTTTCATTGAGAAAACAACCCATTGCCACATCTTTGGTCGGCAAAATAGCCTATTGGCATCGTTGATGGGCACCTCGGTGAGAAAACAGTCTATGGGCACATCTTTGATTGGCAAAACAAATAGTTGGCATGGTTGCTAGGCACCTTCGGTGAATAAAACAAAATCGTTAACATAATCACTGAGCACTTTCGGTGAGTAAAAAGCCCATTGTAACAATCACTAGGCACCTTTGGTTAGAAAATAGCCCTTTGTAATGGTCACTAGGTAGCTTCGATGAGAAAACAACCATTTGACAAGGTTGTTAGGCACCTTCGACAAGAAAAACAACCTTTTAGCACTGTTGCTGGGCACTTTCAGTGATCAAAACAACTAGTTGGAAAGTTCGTCGAGAACCTTTGGTGAGGAAAACAACTCATTGACACAGTCGCTGGGCACTTTGGACGAGAAAATTTCCCATTTGTTCGGCCACTAGGCACCTTCGATACGAAAACAACTTGTTGATGTGGTCGTTGAGCACCTTCGATGAGTAAAACAACATGTTCACACAATCGCTAGTAACTTTTCGTTAGCAAACAACCATTGGCACATCTTTGGTGTACAAAACAACCAGTTGAGATGGTTGCTGGGCATCTTCGATGAGAAAAAATCTATGGGCACACCTTTGGTGGGTGAAACAAACTGTTGGCATGGTTGTTGGCTACCTTCGATGAGCAAAACAACCAGTTGGTATGATCACTAAGCACCTTTGGTGAGGAAAACAACCAGTTGACATTGTCGATGTGCATGTTTGGTAAGAAAACAATATATTGTAATGGTCACTAGGTAGTTTTGATGAGAAAAAACAGTTGGCATTGTCATTGGGCACCTTCGGTGAGCAAAACAACCACTTGGCAGAGTTATTGGATGCCTTCGGTGAGAAAAACAACTAGTTGGCATGATCTCTAGGCACCTTTAGTGAGCAAACAACCCATTACAATGGTCTCTAAGTAGTTTCGATGAGAAAACAACTAGCTAGCATGGTTGTGGGCACCTTCGGCGAGTAAAACAACCCTTTGACATAATTGCTGGACATCTTTGATGAGCAAAACAACCAGTTGGCATGATCAATAGGTAACTTTGATAGGGGAAACAACCTATTGGAACAATCGCTAGGAATTTTGATGAGAAAATTGCCCATTTGCACAGTGGTTGGACACCTTTGCTAAGAAAATAACCAGTTGACATGGTAGTTAGGTTCCTTTAGTAGGCAAAACAACCTGTTCATATAGTCGCTTGGCACTTTAAGTAAGAAAACAACCCATTAGCACATCTTTGGTGTATAAAACAACCTGCTGACATGGTTATTAGGCCCTTTTATTGAGAAACATCTATGAACACATCTTTGGTGGGCAAAACAACCACTTGGAAACGTCATTTGGCACGTTCAGTAAGCAAAACATCTTATTGGCTTGGTTGTTAGACACCTTCAATGTACAAAACAACCAGTTGGTATGATCGCTCGGCACCTTTGGTGAGGAAAAAAACTCGTTGACATTGTCGCTGGGCACGTTTGGTGAGAAGATAACCTATTGTAACAGTCAATGGGTAGCTTCGATGAGAAAACAATCTGTTGCCATCCTCCTTGGGCACCTTCGCTGAGCAAAACAACCCCTTAGCATGATTGCTAGGAATCTTCGGTGTGAAAAAAACTAGTTGACATGGTCACTGGGCACCATTGGTGAGTTAAATAACCCATTGGTATGGTTGTTCGGCCCTTTTAGTGAGAAATTAGTCAATGAATACTTCTTCGTTGGCAAAACAGCTAGTTGGTAATGACATCTGACACGTTCGGTTAGTAAAACATCCTGTTGGCTTAGTTATTGGCCACCTTCCATGTATAAAATAGCCAGTTGGTAAGATCGTTAGACAACGTCGGTGAGGAAAACAACCCGTTGACACTGTCACTAGGCACGTTTGGTGAGAAGACAACCCATTATAACAGTCATTGGGTAGATTCGATAAGAAAACAATCTATTGGCATCCTCATTGGGCACCTTGGGTTAGCAAAACAACCCCTTGGTATGATCGCTAGGCACCTTTGATGAGACAAAAACTAGTTAACATGGTCACTGGGTACCTTTGGTGAGCAAAACAACCCATTAATACAGTCGCTGGGCACTTTCAATGAGAAAAAACCCATTGCCATATCTTTAGTGGGCAAAACAACCCACTGGCAAGGTTAAAGTGTGCCCTAGTGAGAAAATAGTTCGTGGGCACATCTTTGGTGGGCAGAACAACTAGTTGACATGGTTGTTGGGCACCTTCGGTGAGAAAAAAGTCTGTGGGTACATCTTTGATGGCGAAACAATCAGTTGGCAACATCATTGGGCATGTTTGATGAGCAAAACAACCTATTGACATGGTTATTGGCCACCTTCGATGAGCAGAACAATCAGTTGGTATGATCACCAGGCACCTTCGGTCAGGAAAATAACCCATTGACACTATCGTTGGGCACCTTCGGTAAGAAAACAACCTATTATAATGATAACTGGGCAGCTTCGATGGCAAAACAACCAGTTGACATCGTCGTTGGGCATCTTCAGTGAAAAAAACAACCATTTGACATAGTTGACATGGTCACTGGGCACATTGTAACAACTGTTGTAACGACTGTTGGGCAGATTCGATGAGAGAACAACTAGTTGACATGGTCACCGGGCACATTTGGTGAGCAAAACAACCCATTCACAAAGTCGCTGGGCACTTTCATTAAGAAAAAAACACATTCGCACATCTTTGGTGAGCAAAACAACCCGCTTGCATGGTTGATGGGCACCTTCAATGGAAAAACAATCCCTATGCACATCTTTGGTGGGCAAGACAACCAGTTAGGATGGTTGTTGGGCACCTTCAGTTAGCAAAACAAATCATCGATACAGTGACTGGGCACTTTCGTTTAGTAAACAACCCATTCTAACCATCATTAGGCACCCTTGGTGAGAAAAAAGCCCATTCTAATGCTCATTAGGCAACTTCAATGAGAAAACAACCAATTGGCATGGTCGTTGGGCAACTTCAGTGAGCAAAACAACCCTTTGGTATAGTTACTGGGCACCATACTGGGCACCTTCGGTGAGGAAAGCAACTCGTTGATGCAGTCGCTTTGCACTTTCAATGAGAAAATTACCTATTGGCAAGGTCACTAGGCACCTTCGGTGAGAAAACAGCTAGTTGATATGGTTGTTATGCACCTTCGATGAGCAAAAAAACTCGCTCACGCGATCGCTAGGCACTTTCGGTGAGAAAACAACCCATTGACACATCTTTGGTGGGTAAAAAAATCAGTTAACACAGTTGCTGGGCATTTTTGGTGAGAAAACAACCCATTGCAATGGTCACTGGGAAGCTTCAATGAGAAAACAACTAGTTGTCATGGTCGTTGAGCACCTTCGTTGAGCTAAACAACCTTTTGGGATAGTCGATGGGCACCTTTAGTGAGAAAAAGAACCTGTTGATGCAGTCGCTTTGCACTTTTGATAAGAAAATTGCCTATTGGCATGGCCACTGGACACCTTCGGTGAGAAAACTAGTTGATATGGTCACTATACACCTTTGATGAGCAAAACAATGCATTCACAAAGTCGCTAGGCATTTTCATTGAAAAATAATCTGTTGGTATGGTTACTGAGCACCTTTAGTGAGAAAACAGTCTGTGGGTACATCTTTGGTGAGCAAAACAACTAGTTGGCACTGTCGTTGGGCACCTTTGGTAAGCAAAACAAATCATTAACACAGTCGCTGGGTACTTTCGGTGAGTAAACAACCCATTGTAATGGTTATTAGGCACCTTTGATAAGAAAATAGCCCATTGTAGTGGTCACTAGGTAGCTTCGATGAGAAAACAAACAGTTGCCATGGTTGTTGGGCACCTTTGGTAATCAAAACAACCCTTTGGCATAATTCTTGGGCACCTTCGGTGAGCAAAACAACCAATTGGCATGATCACTTGGCACCTTCAGTGAGGAAAACAACCTGTTGACACAATCAATTGGCACTTTCGCATAGAAAATTGCCCATTGGAATGGCCACTAGTCAGTTAAGTTGAGAAAACAACTAGTTGACATCGTCACTGGGTACCTTTGGTGAGAAAAACAACCCGTTCGCATAGTCGCTGGGCACCTTCATTGATAAAACAACCCATTGACACATCTTCAGTGGCCAAAACAACCCGCTGGCATGGTTGATGGGCACTTTTGGTGAGAAAATAGTCCGAGGGCACATCTTTAGTGGGAAAAACAACCAATTCACATAGTCACTGGGCATCTTCGGTGAGAAAAACAAATCATTGACATAGTCATTGGGCACTTTAGGTGAGTAAATAACCCATTGTAATGGTCATTGAGCACCTTTGATGAGCCAAACAAGCCCTTTGGCATAGTTGCTGGCCACCTTCAGTGAGTAAAACAACATGTTAGCGTGATCGTTGGGTACCTTTGGTGAGGAAAACAACTCGTTGACACAATTGCTGGGTCTTTTCTGGTATACAAGTGCTCTAAAGGCAATCACCTTTATCACTTATTGTACAAATAATTTTATAAACAATAAAGGCATCTTTCATTATTTTGATGTTCATACGTTTATGGATCTGATGTTGATCTGAAGTTGATTTAATGAAGTACTTAATACAAAGTATAGCATGGAGGAAGTCATTATGAGATAATGATAATGAGATTCCTATCATGTGCAATTATGTTTGTATCCAAACTTTCCCTAGTTATAGGATTAATTAGATGGGATATCATTAATTTGGATAGAGTAGCACATGTTATACTCCTTGAATAGATCAACCAGTAGATCTCATAAGCAATAAACTTGATTTGTTTAGAGTTAACATGTGGATGCTTGGTAGCAGTTGTAAGTACATTAGATTGACCTACTATGAGACAAGCATACGGATATTCTATTCCAATGTTAATGATAGTCTCATCATTACAATGGTATAAGTATCCTTTGACTTGAGGTGCCTAAGGATATCCCAGATACTAATCTTATGTTTTGACTCCATTCATCGGTGCCTTTTAGGGGTTACTCATAGGATGGTGAATGGGTACAACTTAAGGTATTCGAAGGTAATTGAGATAGAAGGAGATGATATCCATGGCCTCTTGTCCAGGTCATTACTTAAGATTCTCTAGCCAGATCAGATATGTTTCATGAAGAGAGTCTTTAATGATACATAAAGTAATGAGATCCTCAAAACAAGATCTAATATCACTTGGACTAGATATGACATAGTCAGTCTAGTAGGTGTTGACACTTTGACCATACTCTAAACCAAGTGCCGTGTGGATGGTGAAAGGACAAAATGTATGGCAAGATTGCTTATTGAAGGGTTTGTACTCAAACCACTGACTTTCTGGTCAATTGGGGGTCATGATGTGTTGCTAGATACCACTCTTGATTTACTTAAATTAAGTATTAATTTAAGTAACCAACATAACTAGGAACCTAATGGGTCACATATATAAGAGATCCGAAGGAAGAGTAAAATGGTCTTTAATAGCGATTCAAGATATGAGAGAGAGTTTTGGAATTTTATCGGGATGTGATTGTGGTAGAAAAAGTTGCATGAAATGGATTAGAAATAAGTGTTGTTTGCTTCCATTAATGCATGTTATTCAAGGTTATTAACTTCCTATAACATCTATTAATGCATATTATTCATTACCATTAACTTCCCATAGCTTTTCATTAGTGATGGGGATTATGGAAGGCCAAATGGTGCAAAAAATTGAGATGATTTTCATACACCTTGCATCAGACAAAATGAAAAAGAGAGGTTCTTTTGCTTACACACACACTTTTTCTCTCTAACTCTCTCAAGAGTTCTTATTTTTTATAGCAAAAAGAAAGAATTCTAGCCATCTCCTAGTGAGGTTTCTTCCTTCCATCTTCATGTGAACTTTCATTAGAGACGGTCTACATTGATCATTGCAGTTTACGACAACCCAACGTGGACAATATTAAAGAACGAAGGAGATCGTCAGAAAGGTATGTAAACATCTTACATTTCATGTTTTTATTTTTCTATGTCTACATGCATGAGTATATTTGGTTTTTGAGGTTCTGTTTCATTTTTCTGTGTGTATTTTATATATATTATATACGAGATCCATGATCAAAACCTAACAGTGGTATTAGAGCCATCTTGTGCCTTGTTAGATGTAGAATACGTGACATGTGAAAAATATTTTTATGGTGTGACAACTTTATGTCCTATAATGTTTTGTTTGAAATTAACTACAAAAAATAGGTTTTCACGCTTTTCTTTCACCAATCTGTTCATAAGATGTATGTCAATGACTCAGTGTGATTGAAAATAATTTTAATGTGATTAAAATATTTAATTTTGACTTTACAAGAACATGCATAAAATTTGTCTTTTTGCTGGGCATGTGATGTCTATTGGCTAAACTGATGAGGTTACACACGATTTTCATGGAATTTGAATCTGGAAAAATTATGTAAATATATTTTGGATGTTTTTATTCCTCTGTAAATTTTGTAGAATTATCAAAAAAATTTTAATAATTTTATCAGGCAGTTTTTCAAATCTGGATAGTTTTCCAGAAATTGTAGGATCCGTTTTGTTTGATGTTTTTGTAAGTTTATATTTCGGTTCCAGAACCTTAAAAATATTTTTATGTGATAAAAAAGTGTTAATTTGATTTTTGATGCATGCCTAAAAGATTTTTCTCAAAATTTTATTTCCAGAAAATTTTAAGTCATATTAGTTGTTTTTTGTATCTTATAGGTGTTTCGGTCGTCATGATAATTTTTGGGTGATTCCTAAAATATTTTGATCATTATGAAATGACCTAGAGATGCTTAGGATGATGATTTGATGTTCAGAAAATTTTGGGAAATTATAAAAATTAATTTTGAATTAATTTAGTGGAGCAATTGATTTTCTAGTAACACTAGAAAAATTGGCATGTATAACAAAATTGAAATACTTCAATTTTAGACATCAAATAATTATTTTAAGTTAAATTAATTATGAATTAATTTTTGGAATTACAAATTCACGTAAATTAGATTAATATTATTTCCAACCAAAATAACGTACAGTTGTAGCTTTAGCCAAGTTAGTAAAAGGAAGATAGTAAATCTAAGTGTTGGATTAGGCTTAGGCCCAAATGTTGGATTGGGTTTTCATATTAGGATCCATAAGATGTCATCACCAAAAAAATGTGTTTACATATATGCATTAGAAAATGCATGGTTAGGAGATTATGTAGGCTTACATGATGGATGGTTATGGGCTCAGGCCCAATTTGATTGGATAGTCCATATCATGCCATATAGTTATTATAGTAACTATATGTGTATATATATATGTGTGTGTGTGTGTGTGTGTGTGTGTGTGTGTGTATTTATATGTATATATTTATATGAGTTATATGTATAAGACCATCTGAGTTAAATGAGACCTTATTCAAACCCCTCACTTAGAAAATTAAAACTAATGCCTTCCTTTAATGTGGCAAGAACTAGGGTGCTTTTAAAGTTAAGGTTACTGGGCAAACCTAAGCCTGCTTTACACGGACATGTTCGAACTATAGAAATAGGATTTCTAGATTAATGGGTTGATTTTCAGTAGAAGCGTTGGTTTGTTGGGCAAACCCAAGATCAACATGGACAGAGGCGAAGATGGGTAGTGTACATTAGATGTACACATGTCAAGAGTTGAGCCCAATAAGTGTGTACACATCAATAGTTGATAGCTCTAGATTTGATAGTTGCATTGGAGATGCAATTGGTATGATCAATACCTACCAGTTGAACTAAAGTGGCTTGTTGGACAAACCGAAGGTCATTCTTAGGGATATTGGATATTGACCCACTAGGATAATTTTTCTACGAGTTCTCTTAGATTTATATTGAGGGTTATAAATTTTTGAAAATATTGGGAGTTATAATGCATGTTATTAAAGTCCTTGTAGACATACATTTAATTACATTCTAATTTTTCTCTATTTAGTGTGGTGATTAACCTACTATGAGACAATCATACGGATATTATATTCCATTGTCAATGACAGTCTCATCATAGCATTGGTGAAGGTATCCTTTGACTTAAAGTGCTCAAGGATATCTCAGATACTGATCCTGTGATTTGATTCCATTCATCGATGCCTTCTAGGGGTTATTCATAGGGTGGTGATTAGGTACAACTTGAGGTATTCGAAGGTAATTGCATAGCCAATAAGGGATTCACCACTTCTGATCGAAGGAGATAATACCCACGGCTTCTTTTCGTGGTCATTACTCGGTAGTGTCTAGCCAGAGCAGATATGTGTCATAAATTTCCATTGGTGATAGGGGTTATGGAAGGCTAAATGGTGTAAAAAATTGAGATGATTTTCGTGCATCTTCTGTTACACACAAATTGAAAAAGAGAGGTCTTTTTTCTTACACACACACTTTTTCTCTCTAACTCACTCAAGAGTTCTTATCTTTAATAGCACAAAGAAAGAATTCTAGCTATCTCCTAGTAAGGTTTCATCCTTTTATCTTGGTGTGGACTTTCATTAGAGATGGTCTGCATTGATCGTTGTGGTTTACGATAACCTAACGTAGAGAAGATTAAAGAACGAAGGAGATTGTGAGGAAGGTATGTAAACATCTTACATTTCATGTTTTTGTTTTCCTATATCTATATGCATGAGTATATCTAGTTTGTGACATTATTTTTTATTTTCACTGTGTATATTTGATACATATTATGTGTGAGATGCATGATCGGAACCTAACAGTGGTATCCGAGCCATCTTGTGCCATGTTATATGTAGAAAAATGGTTTTCACGATTTTATTTCACCAATCTCTTCATAAGATGTAAGTGAATAATTCAGTGTGATTGAAAATAATTTTAATGTGATTAAAATATTTAATTTTGACTTTACAAGAACATGTATAAAATTTGTCTTTCTCTTAGGCATGTGATGTCTTTTGGCTAAACTGATGAGGTTGCACATGATTTGCATGGAATTTGATTATGGACAGATTATGTAAATATATTTATGATGTTTTTATGCCTCTGTAATGTTTGTGGAATTATTAAAAATGTTTTTATAATTTTATCAAGCAATTTTCTAGATCTGGACAATTTTTCAGAAATTATAGGATCCGTTTTGTTTGATGTTTTTGTAAGTTTATATTTTGGTTCCAGAACGTTAAAAATTTTTATATGATAAAAATGTGTTAATTTGATTTTTGATGCATGCCTAAATGATTTTGCTAGAAATTTGATTTGCTAAAAATTTTAAGCCATATTTTTCATTTTTGGTGTCTTATAGGTGTTTCAGTGATCATGATAATTTGTTGGGTGATTCCTAAATTATTTTGATCATTATGAAATGACCTAGAGATCCCTAGAATGATGATTCGATGTTTAGGAAATTTTGGAAAATTATAGAAATTAATTTTGAATTAATTTAGTAGAGTAATAGATTTTCTAGTAAGACTAGAAAAATTGACATGTATGACAAAATTGAAGTTGTTTAATCTTAGACATCAAATAATTATTTTAATTTAAATTAATTATGAATTAATTTCTGGAATCACGAATTCATGTTAATTATATTAATATTAATTCCAATCGAAATAACGTACATTAGTAGTTTGAGCCAAGTTAGTAAAAGGAAGATAGTAAATCTAAGTGTTAGATTGGGCTTAGATCCAAGTGTTGGATTGGGTTTCCATGTTAGGATCCATAAGATGTAATTACCAAAATGGTGTTTACATATATGCATTAGAGAATGCATGGTTAGGAGATTGTGTGGGGTTGCATGATGGGTGGTTATAGGCTTAGGCCCAATTTGATTGGTTAGTGGAAATCATGCCATATAGTTATAGTAACTATATGTGTGTGTGTATATATATGTGAGTTATATGTATAAGGCCATCTGAGTTAAATGAGACCTTATTCAAACTCCTCACTTAGAATATTAAAACTAATGCCTTCCTTTAATGTGGCAAGAACTAGGGTGGTTTTAAAGTTGGGGTTGTTTGGCAAACCCAAGCCTGCTCTGCATGGACATGTTCGAACCATGGAAATAGGATTTCTAGATTAATGGGTCGATTTTAACAAGAAGCGTTGGTTTGTTGCGCAAACCCCAGATCAATGCGGACAGAGGCGAAGTAGGGTAATGTTCATTAGATGTACGCATGTCAAGAGTTGATAGCCCAATGAGTGTGTACACATCAATAGCTGATAACACTATATTCGATTGTTGCATTAGAGATGCAATTGGTATGATCAATACCTACAGGTTGAACTAAGGTGGTTTGGTGGACAAACCCAAGGTCATTGTTAGGGATATTGGATATCGACCCACTAGGAGAATTTCTCTACGAGTTCTCTCAGATTTATGTTGACGGTTATGAATTTGTGAAAATAGTGGGAGTTATAATACGTGCTATTAAAGTCCTTCTATACTTGCATTTAAGTACATTCTAATTTTTCTCCATTTGACGATAGGTTGCTATTGCCCGAGTCAACACCATAAGTATTAGTGTGGTGATTAACCTCCTATGAGACGATCATATGGATATTCTATTCCAATATCAATAATAGTCTCATCATAGCAATGGTGCAAGTATCCTTTGCCTTGAGGTGCTCAAGGATACTGATCCTGTTTTAACTCCATTCATTGGTTCCTTTCAGGGGTTACTTATAAGGTGGTGATGAGGTACAACTTGAGGTATTCAAAGGTAATTGAGTAGCCAATAAAGGATTCACCACTCCTAATGGAAGGAGATGATACCCATGACTTCTTTTAGGGTCATTACTCGGGAGTCTCTAGCCAGAGAAGATATGTGTCATAATTTTCCATTAGTGATGGGGTTATCGAAGGCCAAGTGGTGCAAAAAATTAAGATGATTTTTGTGCATCTTATGTAAGACACAAAATGAAAAAGAAAGGTTTCTTTTTTTGCACACACATTTTTTCTCTCCAACTCTCAAAAGTTCTTATCTTTGATAGTGCAAAGAAAGAATTCTAGCCATCTCCTAGTAAGGTTTCATCTTTCTATCTTCATGTGGACTTTCCTTAGAGACAATCTGCGTTGATCATTGTGGTTTACTATAACCTAACGTAGAGAAAATTAAAGAACGAAGGAGATCATCAGAAAGGTATGTAAAGATCTTACATTTCATGTTTTTGTTTTTCTATATCTATATGCATGAGTATATCTAGTTTGTGACGTTCTGTTTTATTTTCACTGTTTATATGCGATATATATTATGTATGAGATGCATGATCGTAACCTAACAGTAGTATCAGAGCCATCTTGTGCCATGTTAGATATGGACTACGTGACATGTGAAAATTGTTTTCAAGGTTGTGGCAGCTTAGGGTCCTGTAATGTTTTGTTCAAAATTGATTATAGAAAAATGGTTTTCACGATTTTCTTTCACCAATTGAGTCATAGTATGTTTGTGAATGATTCAGTATGATTGAAAATAATTTTAATGTGATTAAAACATTTAATTTCGACTTTGAACATGCATAAAATTTGTCTTTCTACTAGGCATGTGATGTCTATTGGATAAACTTATGAGGTTATACATGATTTTCATGGAATTTGAATATGGAAAATTTATGTAAATATATTTGGGATTTTTTATGCCTCTAAAATTTTTGTAGAATTATTAAAAATGTTTTAATAACTTTATGAAGCAATTTTCCAGATCTGGAAAGTTTTCTAGAAACTGTAGGATCCGTTTTGTTTGATGTTTTTGTAAGTTTATATTTTGATTCCAGAACCTTAAAAATATTTTTATGTGATAAAAATGTGATAATTTTATTTTGATGCATGCTTAAATGATTTTGTTCGAAATTTGATTTCCAAAACATTTTATGTCATACTTGTCATTTTTTTATCTTATAGGTGTTTCGTTGATCATGCTAATTTTTTGGTGATTCCTAAATTATTTTGATCATCATGAAACGACCTAGAGATGTTTGGAATGATAATTTCATGTTCATGAATTTTTAAGAAATTATAGAAATTAATTTTTAATTAATTTAGTAGAGCAATAGATTTTTTAGTAAGACTAAAAAAATTGGCATGTATGACAAAATTGAAGTTGTTTAATTTTGGGCATCAAATAATTATTTTAAGTTAAATTAATTTAATTAAAATTAATGTTAATTAGATTAATATTACTTCCAATCGAAATAACATACATTAGTAGTTTGAGCCAAGTTAGTAAAAGGACGATAGTAAATCTAAGTGTTGGATTAGGCTTAAATCTAAGTGTTAGATTGGGTTTATATGTTAGGATCCATAAGATGTCATTACCAAAATGGTGTTTACATATATGTATTAGAGAATGCACGGTTAGGAGATTGCGTGGGTTTGTATGATGGATGGTTATGGGCTTAGGCCCTATTTGATTGCATAGTCTAAATGATGCTATGTTGTGATAGTAACTATATGTGTGTGTATATATATATATGAGTTATATGTATAAGACCATTCAAGTCAAGTGAGAACTTATTCAAACCTCTCATTTAAAATATTAAAACTAACGCCTTCCTTTAATGTGGCGAAAATCAGGGTGCTTTTAAAGTTAGGGTTATTCAGCAAACCCAAGCCCTACACAGACATGTTCGAACAATGAAAATTTGATTTCTAGATTAATGGGTCAGTTTTCACTAGAAGTGTTGGTTCATTGGGCAAACCGAAGATCAACATAGATAGAGGTGAAGTTGGGTAGTGTACATTATATGTACACGTGTCAAGAGTTGATAGCCTAATGAGTGTGTACACATCAATAACTGATAGCACTAGATTCGATAGTTGCATTGGAGATGTAATTGTTATGATCAATACCTACTAACTAAGGTGGCTTGTTAGCCAAACCCAAGTTCATTCTTAGGGATATTTGATATCGACCTATTAGGAGAATTTCTCTATGACTACTCTTAGATTTATATTGAGGGTTATGAAT
This sequence comes from Erythroxylum flavicans, assembly GCA_027576715.1. Classification (NCBI taxonomy): domain Eukaryota; kingdom Viridiplantae; phylum Streptophyta; class Magnoliopsida; order Malpighiales; family Erythroxylaceae; genus Erythroxylum; species Erythroxylum flavicans. Next base: position 30,557,256 of record JANZXP010000008.1, read on the forward strand.
TTGTGAAAATAGTAGGAGTTATAATGCGTGTTATTAAAGTCCTTATTGACATGTATTTAAGTGCATTCTAATTTGTTCTATATTTGATGATAGGTGGCTATTGCCCAAGTCAACACCATATGTACTAGTGTGGTGATTGAGCTACTATAATACAATCATACGGATATTATATTTTAATGTCAATGATAGTCTCATCATAGCAATGGTGCAAGTATCCTTTGACTTGAGGTGCTTAAGGATATCTCAGATACTAATCCTGTGTTTTGACTCCGTTCATTAGTGCCTTTTAGTGGTTACTCATAAGGTGGTGTTTGGGTACAACTTAAGGTATTCAAAGGTAATTGAGTAGCCAATAAAGGATTCACCACTCCTGATAGAAGGAGATGATGCCCACGACTTCTTTTTGGGGTCATTACTTGGGAGTCTATAGCCAGAGCAGATATGTGTAATAACTTTTCTTTGGTGATGGGGCTTATGGAAGGCCAAATGGTGCAAAAAATTAAGATGATTTTTGTTAGAACCCACTTGCCGGAATCCAACTACTTAAACCTAAACTGTCATAACTTGTTGCTCTTAACTCCGATTTG
>JANZXP010000008.1:30557942-30593357 GCA_027576715.1 Erythroxylum flavicans
CTAAATCTTTGAATGCAATCACACTGAGAAGTGATAAGGAAATTGGTGCTAAGAAAGTGCAATTCAAAGAGAATGAAAAGGATGAAGAACCGATTAATGAAGAAATAGAAGTTAAGTCTCTTCCTGCTAACACTACTCAAGAAACTTCCCAAGCTAAGAAAGAAGCTTCTATTCAACTAATGGTGTAAAATGATGAAGAGGGAACAACTATCATGAAAAGACCAATGGAGAAAGGATCAGTTCCGACTCCAAAGGTGATGAGGTAAACATTCGTGACTTGCCTTTTCCAAATTCTTACTTGGTTAGTAAAAATATTGTTGAAAAGAAAGATGATGAATTGTTTGAAATGTTTAGCAAACTTGAGGTGAATGTTCCATTGCTTAAATTGATTAAAAAGATGCCTAAGTGTGCTAAATTCTTGAAAGACCTATGCACAAAGAAGAGAAAGTATAGGCATAGTGAGAGAATCCAATTAGGGTTGAGTGTTAGTACGTTATTGAAGCCGCAGTTGCGCATTAAATGTAAAGACCCTGGTTCTTACACTATTCCTTGTACCATAAGTAGAGCTACTATTTCTCATTCCATATTTAACTTAGGTTCAGTAATTAATGTCATGTCGACCTCTGTTTATAAGACCTTGGGTATTAAAGCTTTGAAAGACACTAGTTTAGTGCTTGGTTTAGCTGATAGGATGGTGAGATACCCTAAAGGCATTCTTGAGGATATCCTTGTGCAAGTTAAGGGTCTTGTTTTCTCAGCTGACTTTTATGTCTTAGATATGACTAATGAGCTCCCTTCTGAGAGTACCTTGATTCTAAGTAGGCCATTCCTTCTAACTTCTGAGACCATAATTAACATGAAGAAGGGTCTTATCACTATGGGAATTAGGGATCAAGAAGTGCAATTTAATCTTTCAGAAGCTATAAGCCATGGTTATGAAGATTGTTCTTACTTGGGAATTAGTTTGATTGAATGTCATGATAATGATGTGGAAGACTTGCATGAGACTGATGTGCATGAGCTTGACTGGTATGATATGGTTGTAAATCATGATGATGTACTTGTTTATCCTCCTCCCATTCTTCTAATTTTTGTGCATGTGAGGGTGACATATCATATGTCTATTGTTTAGAGAGAGATAGCTGGCTTTCCATTCCACGTGATTTTGATGCATCCTCTATTCTAATATTACTGCTGATTCTGCACTTGATAGTCTGGAGGAAGGTGTGTTTCTTGATTTTGTAGGAATTAATGATAAAGGAGTTGTTATACAAGCTACGAACGTAGTTTCTCCTTCAAGTGGTGTTGGAATATTAGAAGAGGATAACAGTGATCCTGCTACTGCTCTAACCCCTTCTAATCTCACTCTCACTTTTGATTTACTTTCTTTTTTTATTGATCAGACAAACCCTAATTCAGCTATTTCCAGGTCATCTGATGGTGGCACTGAGTCAAGAGGTGGAGGACATATACACCACACTGAGCTTATATCTTCTTTCCCAAGTCACATGGACACACCACTCACACTGAATGCACTAGATATACCTAAGCAAGTTCCTTCTACTGTGCAACCCCCTAATTTAGAATTGAAAATCCTTCCCCTTAACTTGAAATATGTCTTTCTTGTTGATGATTGCAAATTTCCTGTTATTATTTTCAGTTCTCTGAGTAATTCTGAAGAAGAGAGTTTAGTTTCTGTGTTGAAAGGGTATAGGAGGGCTATAGTTTGGTCTTTATGGAACATACAAGGGATTGATCCCTTGGTTTGCACACACAAGATTCTTCTGGTTGAAGGGTCTAAGCTAATTAAACAGCCACCAAGGAGGTCGAATTCTCTTATTCATGATGTGGTTAAGAAGGAAGTGTCTAAGTTATTAAGTGCGGGGATCATATATGCCATATTAGACAGTGAGTAGGTGAGCCTAGTACAGGTAGTACCAAAGAAGAGCAATATCACAGTAGTGAGAAATGAGAGTAATGAACTTATTCCATCAAGAGTTCAAAATGCTTGGAGAATTTGTATAGATTATAGGAAGTTGAACTATGCCACTAGGAAGGATCATTTTTCATTACCTTTCATTGATCAATTTTGGAAAGAATATCTGGTAAATCTCACTATTATTTCTTGGATGGATTTTCAGGTTACTTCTAGGTGCCGATTGCACCTGTAGACCAAGACAAGACTACTTTTACATGCCCTTTTAGTACCTACGCTTATCGAAAGATACCATATGGGTTGTGTAATGCTCCAGGCACCTTTCAAAGGTGTACAATGGTGATTTTCATTGATTTATTGGAGCAAAATATGGAGGTTTTTATGGATGACTTCACCGTTTGTGGTGATAGCTTTGATGATTGCTTGTTTAGTCTTGAACGTGTTCTTGGTAGATGTATTGAGAAAAATTTGGCTTTGAATTATGAAAAATGTCATTTCATCGTAGATAGTGGCATAGTGTTAGTTCATCGCATCTCCCAAAAGGGGATTGAGGTTGATAGAGCCAAGATTGAAATCATTTCTTTACTTCCTTATCATACATGTCTTAAAGATTTGAGGTCTTTCTTGGGGTGTGCAGGATTTTATTAGCGCTTTGTAAAAGATTTTAGTATAATTGCTTTATCCTTTTCATATTGTTGAAAAAAGATATTGATTTCCACTTTGATGATAAATGTAGACATGCCTTTGACACTTTGAAATCCTTGCTTGTTTCACATCCTATTCTGACTGCACCTAATTGGGATTTGCCCTTTTAACTGTCTTGTGATGCTTCTAACTTAGCAGTTGGTGCTATGCTTGGCCAGAGGGAGGAAAAGTGATCTAAAGTGATAGGTCCAAGTCACTTGACTCCACTCAAGTGAATTATACCACTACCGAGAAGGAACTTTTTGCTATAATCTTTGCTTTAGATACGTTTAGACAGTATATGATAAACTCTCGAGTGGTTGTTTTTATAGATCATGCAGCGGTGCGGTACTTGTTCAAGAAGCCCTAGTCTAGACCCAGATTGTTGAGATTGTTGCTATAGAAGTTCGATATTGAAATCAAAGACAAAGTTGGAGCAGAAAATCATATGGTTGACCACTTTAGTTGGTTACCTGAAGGCACTGAGGGAGTTGACTCTTCTGATCTTACTGTTGATTCCTTTCATGATTCTACACTTTTTGCTTTGGCAGTTCAAGAGCCTTGGTACTATAATATTGTTAATTATATTATCGCTGATCTTGTGCCTCCTTCTAAGTCTAAGTTTTAGGTTAATAAGACGAAGAGGGAGGCAAGATACTATATCTAGGATGTTCCAATTATTTGGAAGCAATGTAGTGACCAGATCATCAGACGATGTGTTCCTAGCAATAAGATCCACTCTATCCTTACCTTTTCACATTCTTTATCTTATGGGGGTATTTTAGTGTTAATAAGACTGTTAGGAAGGTTTTAGAGTGTGGGTTTTACTGGCCTACCTTATTCAAAGATGCATATGCTTTTTGCAAGTTTTGTGATAAGTGCTAGAGGTTTGGGAGTCTAGGTAGAAAGAATGAAATGCCTTTAAGACCTATGCATTTTTGTGAAAATTTGATGTCTAGGCCATGGATTTTATAGGTTCCTTTCCTCCGTCATTAGGGTTTTCATATATATTACTTGCAGTAGATTATGTGTCTAGGTGGGTAGAGACAGTGCTAACTAGGAAAGATGATGCACCTGCTGTTGCCAAGTTTTTACGTTCTCATATCTTTTGTAGGTATGGCATTCTAAGAGCAATCGTCAGTGACCAAAGAACACATTTCTACAATAGGACCATCAAGTCTCTACTTGCTAAATATGGAGTTAATCACAAGTTGGCCACTCCTTACCACCCTTAGACAAATAGATTGGCTGAAGTCTCCAATTAGGAAGTGAATTGGGTAATGGAAAAGATTGTGAAACCATCCCACAAAGACTGGAGTGAAAGGCTTGAGGAGGCACTGTGGATTTACAAGATTTCCTACAAGATCCCTATAGGCATGTCTCCTTTCTGGTTGCTCTATGGCAAGTCTTGCCATCTACCTATGGAGATTGAGCATAAGTCTTATTGGGCAATCAAGGCATGTGATGCAGATCTTGGATCCTCACTTGAAAACCGGACAATGCAACTCTAAGAGCTTGAAGAGATAAGACTTGAGTCCTATCATACAGCCAGAATCTGCAAAACAAGTTGATAATGATTCATGACAAACAGATTATGAGGAAAGAGTTCCATGAAGGTGACAAGGTTCTAAAGTTCAAGGCTCAGTTAAAGTTGATGCTCGGGAAGTTCGTCACCAAGTGGGAGGGCCCTTTCAGAGTTACCAAGGTGCATTCATTTGGTACGGTAGAGTTGGTAGATGAAGCAACTGGTCATATTTCACAAGCCAATGGTCATCTGCTTAAGCACTACCATAATGATCAGAGACCCCCTAATCATATGGTTGTTCCCTTCCACCCTTCTCCCTTACTTTCTATTGTATTGATGGTGATATCTGTCTGCTGAGATAGTTCGGAGTAAGTGTGGGGGAGGGAACCTCTCCAGTAAGAAGTAGTTGTAGTTGTTTATTTTCGTTTAGTAGTTGTTAATTTAGTTTCCCCTTACTCTTGCCATTTCAGCTACATTTGTTTTTCTTACATTGAGGACAATGTATTGAATAAGTGTGGGGGAGGGATTGCTTTTCCTGATTTATTTTGCCACTGTTTAGATTGCCATTTTATTGACTTTGCATTATGCACTGTTTGTTTGATTGAGTTGAAATAATATGAAATTTTCAAAAATTTTGAACTTTTGAGCTAAATTGATGGGGTTTATCTCTTGAGAATGATTTGCTGTTGTGATTCCCACCTTCTAACTTGACTTTTGGAATCCTTGGGCTTTGTTTTCAAATCCTTGTTGCTTATGCATGTGAACATTGACATGTCAAGGTTTGAAAGCATTTTGATTTGAGTGATTTTTATTCTTAGTTGATTAGCATAGTCGAGTGCCTTTGGTGCAGTATTATTAACTTGGTTTTATAGGTTGATTTTAGGGAGAAAATATCTTAAAGAAAGCCTTATTGGAAGTATTTTTTACCCTTACTTTTCTTTCTTATCTTGTGTGATTTCCACTTAGTTTGGTTAGCCTTTAGAACTTGTCTAGTTTCTTTTTCAAAGCTGCGTTAATACCTAGAATTGTGAACATGATATGGGAATTCATTTCTAAACCCTTTCACCCAAATACAAGCCATTTCAATTGACCTTTGCTTACCACTTTAAGCCCTTCACTTTTATTTCATTTCATTGTTTTCGAATAAGTGTTTTACATGAGTTACATTATGTTCTTCATGATTAAATGTGCACCATTGATGTTGCTATTTTTATCTTCTTGGGTTAGGTATGCCAATATTTCAAAAAAAAAGGGCAAGAAAGAGAAGAAAATGTACAGAAAAAGCAAAGAAAGAATTTTGAAAAAAAAGAGAAAAGAGAAAAAGAAAAGGAAGAGGAATAATTTGGCCAAAAAGAACAAAGTTTGAAATAAAGTTTGAAATAAGGCATCCCTTGGTAATTAAAGATTAAAGATTGGTTTTTTAAAGTTGATATTGGCATATAGGTGTTCATTTGATGGTTGCATTTTAGCTCACTTTGAGTTGTTTCTTAACACTCATGCATTGCACTTGTCATTATTTCCATTTCATCCGTTCATTAGCCTTTCATCAACATTACAACCCTACAAAGTCCCCTTGATCATGAATCTATGGTATGTTAGTGGTGGAGATAGTTGAATCTTTACAAGCTTATGGTAGGTGCTAATCTAGGTGGCTTGAGTGAAAAATTCCCTATTTGAGAGATGAATGAGACACTTGTACCTTATGAGACATCTATTATGTTTCCTTTCCTTCTATCTTGCTATGTCTCTTGAGTTAGTTTCTTTGCACTGAAACATTCTATGACTGTTGATTAATTAGGGATAGAGGTTGCTTGAGTTGATCGCATATTCTTGCCTTATCGATTTTATGTTTACTTGCGTTGAGTTTAACTATTGGATTTCTGTTTACTGATAATTTGCCCAGAAGTGCAAAAGGCTAAATGTGGGGGAGTTGACAAACTCATTTATTTATATATTTTTTCATATCATTTGGATGGGTTTTTGTCACTATAATTGGTATTTATGGCATTTATTTGATCATTATTTGAATTATTGTGCATTACATTTAATTTGTGTTTATAGAGGCAAAAATTTTCATATTTTGGTTTAACTGTGATTAATTAATTTTTGGACAATTGATGCTATATTATTTGTAGTTTTTATTGTAGGGTACTCAAAAAATTAAAGAAGTAGCAATCCATATCATTAAACAAGAGTTGGAAAAGAGAACAAGAACGGCAGCAATACATGAAGAAAACGACACAACAAGGGGAGGCAAGAATGAACAAAACAATGCAGTAGCCTGTTGGATAGCCAAAGGAGCACAAAACGACACAACAACGTGAAGGCAAGGAAGAACAAAATGCAGTAGATAAAAGACCAAGCTAAAAATGCAGAAACATATGCTAAAACGCGACGCACAAGAAGATTAAAGGAAGAAGAAGACAAAATGCATATCACATGAAAAAAAAATGCAAGCATAGAGTGTGTGCGTTATTTTTAGGGAATAAAAAGAAAAATGCAAGATGAAAGAACGAGGGCTGGAACCATGAGGTGCGTGGGTTTTTGAAAGAAAAGGGGAACGCAAAACGTAAGTAGAGAAAAAACAAGGGTTTGTGGTGGGCATAGATTTGAAAAAGAAGAGAGAACGCAGAAACAAAGAAACAACAAGGTGGTTTCGATGGTTTTTTATGGCTAGTTAGCCTTGATCCTCTAATTCGATGGCAATGACAGGAGCTTGGGTCTTCATAGGAGAGTTTAAGCTACATTAATCTTCTACCCATTTAATTATTTAGTGATTCATAGGTCTTAGGATAACTATTTAATTATTTAGAGTTATATATTGATTATATCTTTGTATTGGAAGATTTCTGTGGTTGGGTTATTGTTTAGCAATTGATATTATGCAGAATATGACTTAATTTCATTACTTTGTTTTGGGTCAAGACTTTGTATTGAAATTTTATCGAATATTTGGTGATTATTCAAGGTGGCTTGAATTATTGGATCGTTATATCAGTTGTTGGCTTTAATTACGTTTTATTAATTATTGAGTAATAATTGATCATTGATTTTTAGTATCCTTAGTTCTATTTTACTATTCTAGTGGCATTTAGTAGATTGGAACTTTGGAAAATATTTTGTGACAATTTGAGGTGGCTCGGTTGTTGGATTAAAAGCTTGATTGTAACTCTTGGTTCATTGTTTTTACCTCTCATATTTATTTAAGTGATGATTGCCTGTGCTATTGAATTGGAGGGTTGTTTTTATCATTATTAATAATTTGTGTTTTTCATTCCATTCACGCACTACCATCTCATATCACTCATTTCAAATTTAAAATACCAAAAAGAAGCCCTTTATGTTTATTTTAACTCATTGCAATTTTAGTGATAATTAATCAAATCAAACCCCGTTTTATAGTTTATGTTGCATTGCATTCAGTTACTTAGGAATTTAATTTCATTTTCGGCTCCTCAAAGAGAACGAACCAAGGTTGCACTATATGCAATCCTTGGTTAAATTCTGAAGTAACCCCAAGACGACATCGAACTTAGGTTATTTCAGACCTGTCAGTGTTGGTATTAGAGCTCGCCTTTTTTAAAATTGGGTTGCCTCTTTTTTTTTCTCTAATGTTTTTACATTGTTTTAGAAGTAAGGTGACCAATCAAATTTTGTAATTTACATACATATGGTTTCATCAATTGAAAGTTTTACACATTTGCATTTTTGTTCAATACATAACACAATGCACAGATGAGGCCATGGACATCCCAGGGAAACCATCCCACCTGTTCCTACACCTAAGGCACTTCCAACACGGGAAGGTGACAATACGCTAGACTCGGTGAGTGCCTCAATCAATCAACCATATCTTGAATCTCAGGGTTGATAGGTATATATTGCATCATGTTTTTGTGGGTAGTTTAGTATATGTTTAATTGTTAATTTATTTGTTTAGTGCATGTTTAGGTTAGAATTGCATTAGTTAGTAAATATTTGTGTTTTAAGTGTTTTATGGGTTGGAACATGAAGTTGAGCTTCAATTTTATATTTATGAGGTGTCTTAATATGTTTATTAGTGTTTTAGCATAATTGGAGGAGATTCAGAAAAGACCCGAGAAACAACCCAAGGCCATGATCGTGACCGTGACAGAAGCAAAAACAAGGAGCCATAATCTTAAGGAATATGCCACGATCGTGACAGAAGCTGGTGCAGGGAGCCACGATCGTGGCAAAAGTAAAAAACTCCAGACCACAATCGTGCCACTAAGGGCCAATATCATGGCCTACGCAACAGATATGCAGACAACAATCCTAACTTTAGACCTTTAGGACTCGGAAAAGACCCCTAGGGTTTCCCTAATTGGAAATACTATATAAGACTTAATGATGTAACCCTAGTGGAGCTTCTACATTCTGCCACTTTTGGAAAGTTCAAGAGAGAGAGAAAAGAAGAGAGAGAGAATAAGAAGAGGAAAAAGAAGCGAGTCCCAATGCTGCTGCTTCCCTGGATTAGGTGATCTCCTGATGCTGACGCCTTCCTGGATTCTCCGATCCAAGTTCTATTTCCTTTCCATTTCATTCTTTTTCATTTAATTTATAATATTGAAATGGATTATATGATGATAGGTTTTGGATTGTTGGCGATGTTTTAACTGTTCCTTCGAGATTTTACTTTGATTTAATGTCAATATAGTTGATTTTGTGTTTTATTTATTCGGTGTTATGATTAAGTTTGATTTTTTCATAGTTCAGTAACAAATCGAGAGGGTTAGCAAGATAAAAATGAATGGATTAGGTTAACGAGAGTTAGGAGATCCAATAGACCACATAGTTAATTATATCGGTTTTTTTGCAAAGAGAGATCCTATATGAGACCCGATAGTTTGGTAGAGAGCTTCTGATCTAATTTTAATTATAGGTCATTTGTTAATTAAGATATTGCAAATTCTATAATTTAATTAGGGTTAATGATTTAGGGCACGAGATTATAACTTGCAAGAGAATAATTCCCCCTACGATAGTCTAAAACTAACACCTCGATAACACGTAATTAGTAAGGTTAGCATTAATGATAGGTAGAATCCCCTCTCTCATAACTTGGTAATTTCTCTTGATTAATTTCCATAGTGACCATTTATGTTGCTTAATTTCAATTTTTGTTTTATGTTAATTTCTTGAGTTGAATTCGTGCAATTAAATTCCCATATTTTTTTTCTTGTTTCATTTTTAATTTCATTATATTAATTTATGAGCCTTAGATAACCTAGGATTAGATTAGTTTACCCTCCTCGTGAGATCGACCCTTCAAATACTACAACTCATAACCTATGCACTTGCAGTAATTAAGGGATATAAATTGTAAGACTCGACACCTAGATTAAGTTTTTTGGCATTGTTGCTGAGGAGGCGTTGGATTAGTTTAGTTCTTTTTAGGCTAAGGTGTTTTTAGTTATTTTAGTTTAAGGATTTTACCCCTATTCTGTCTGTATACTTGCAAGAACATAAGAGCCATAGGAAATACAAATTGGATAATTGAAGATTTGACACTTAATATCACTCGGTTGGAATGAGCTATTCGAAGAGCCAGATGCCAAGAAGAAGCAGTTAAGGAACTAATGGAGGAAGAATATAATCAAGAGTTCGATCAAAGGAGCGAACCAGGGGCATCAATCGAGGGCTCTTATGGACTTTATGAGGTCGGGCTTTAATGCAGCAAGTCAAGGTGTGGCTAGGTCACCGATCCAAGCTGCCTCTTTCGAAATCAAACCAACCCTTTTGAACATGCTACAAATGAATGTGCAATTTTATGGATTGATAAATCAAGACCCCAATGCAAATATCATGAACTTCCTCAAAATATGTGATATCTTTGGATATCATCAAATGTTGAAAGATGCAGTGAGAATGAGACTCTTCCCTTTTACTTTAAGGGATAGAGCGAAGGCTTGGTACCACTCCCTCAACCTATCCAATGTCCCCACATGGGACCAATTAGTACGTGCCTTTCTAGATAAATATTTCCCCCTTACCAAGACTACAAAGATCATTAAGGTGATCACTAACTTTTAGCATTTGACGAAGCATATGAAAGATATGAAGACATACAAAGGAAATGCCCACATCATAACCTACCTAAGGAGTTCGTTTTACAAGTATTCTATAATGGAGTAACACCCTAAGAGAGGCATAATTGATGCGGCCTTAGGAGGATCTCTAATAAGAAAGATTGTTGATGAAGCAAAAGAGCTTCTAGAAGAGATTGCCAGCCACAGTTATCTGTGGTCGAATGAAAGAAGTAGACAACCTGCAACTTTCAGAGAGTAGAAAGGAGTTATAGCTATCGACCAAATGACCAAAATCCAAGAAAAAATTGACAGCATGATGTGACAGCTAAATAACATAAAAGCATCATCTTTCATTTCCATGAAGGCCATTTAACAAAGATGTGGGTTATGCAGCCAAGATAATCATGTTATTATTGACTGTTTCCTAATGCAAGAAGGTGTAGCGGAGTAATTGAACTCTATGGGAGCACAATATGGTCGAGGAGGGGGAAACAACCTTTACTCCAATAAGTACAACCCTGGGTGGAAAAATCACCCCAAGTTTTTATGGTTTAACAATGCAGGAGGCCAATTGCAACCTCAAGGACCACCTAGTTTCCAACAGGAGAAACCAAACTCTGTGGATGCCAAATTAGATAAAATCTTAGACAAGTTTGGAAGTTTAGATGATGTACAAAAGATTTTGGAAGGCAGGTTCGAGCAAGTAATACAGTATCATGCCTCTTCCATCCACAATCTAGAGGTACAAGTGAGTTAATTGTCAAAAGTGTATTCTGCACAAAGTGGAGGAAGTTTCCCCAGTAGTTCCACCACAACATCAAGGGAGCAACTAAAAGCTATCACACTTCGAAGTGGGAAGGAACTCAAATAACACATAAAGACAAAAGTTGCAAACTCTGCTCCTATTGAAAAAGACTTAAAAAGGAGAAAAAAGCAAATATAAGTGAATATCCTCCTTATGTCACCCCTCCACCATATCAACCTAAGGTTCCTTATCCTCAGCAATTGTAGAAGAATAAAATGGATGCTCAATTTGTAAAATTCGTAAAGAAGTTAAAGACACTACAGTTAAATCCTTCATTCGTCGAGGCTTTGGAATAATGCCCAAATATGCTAAGTTTTTGAAGGATATATTATCAAAGAAGCATACTTGGAAAGAAAGCCAAACAGTGGCTCATAGTTCCATAATCGCCAACCAGATGCCATCCAAGTTGAAAGATATAGGGAGTTTCACAATACCCTATATAGTTAGTGAATTTGAATTCACAAAATGCTTATGTGACTTAGAAGCAAGTATTAATCTTATGCCTTTGTCAATATTCAGGAAATTGGGGCTGGGTGAGGTCAAGCCAACATCAATGCTAATTCATTTAATAGATCAATTGATTAAAAAACCATTTGGAGTTGTGGAGGACATTCTAATACAAGTGAATAAGTTCATTATTGTTATGGACTTTATGGTTCTTGACTTTGAAAAGGATAAGAACTGTCCGTTGATCCTTGGTCAACCATTTATGAATTTAGGGAAAGTCATAATTGACGTTCATGAAGGAAATTGACACTTTATATTGGTGAAGACCAAGTGGAGTTTAATATAAACAAGGCCTTAAAAAATCTAATAAAAAATAGTGCGTGTATGAAGGTTGAAATAATGGATCAAAATTTGCAAGAACAAGTAGAGAGTTAGGTTGTAGAAGTGAAATTGATAGAAGCAGAGACAACTAACTGAGATGAGAAATCGAACAAGGCCGAGTTTAATGGAAATGATGAGACAGAGGAGTCAGATGTTCAAACGCATCAAGACATATTAGTCTAAACCAAAGCACCTATACCACCCTCCACAGAGAAATCACCCACATTAGAGCTAAAACCTTTACCTACACATCTCAGATATGCCTTTTTAGGTGAAATTCAAACGTTAACCATCATCATCTCCAATTAATTGAATGGGAAACAAGAGAGTATGGTGGTAGCAGTTGTTAGAAAGAAAATGAAGGACATCGAATGGAAAAATTTGTATATTTGAGGTATGAGCCCAAATGTCTGTATGCATCAAATAAACCTTGAAGAACGATGTAAAATGGTAAGGAAGCGTCAATAGAGGTTGAATCCTAACATGAAGGAGGTGGTCAAGAAAGAAATAATTAAAATTTTAGATACAAGGATAATTTATCCCATATCCGGTAATGAATGGGTTAGCCCAGTACAATGTGTACCTAAGAAAGGTCAAATGATGGTAATAGAGAACGATAGTGGAGAAGTAATTTTAACAAGAGCAGCCACAAGATGAAAGGCATGCATAGATTATCGCAAACTTAACACAATGACCAAAAAGGATCATTTTCCTCTCCCATTTATAGACCAAATGATAGAAAGGGTGGCTAATCAATCGTTCTACTACTTCTTAGATGGATATCATGAAGGAAATCATGACAATGAGATTCCTATCATATGTAATTATATTAGTATCTAAATTATCCATAATCATAGGATTAATAAGACAGGACATTATTAATCTAGATAGACTAACATATGGTATACTCCTTGATTGGATCAAGCAGTGGATCTCATGAGCTATAAGCATGAGTTGTTTAGAGTTAACATATAAATGCTTACTAAGAGTAGTAAGTATTTAGAGTTAACATGTGGATGCTAACTAAGAGTAGTAAGTACATTAGATGACCTGTCATGAGACAATCATATGGATAATCTATTATAGTGTCGTTGATAGTCTCATCATAAAAATGGTCCAAACATCCTTAGACTTAAGGTGCTCAAGGATATCCTAGATACTAATCCTGTACTTTGACTCCATTCCTTATTGTCTATCAGAGGTTGCTCATAGGATAGTGATTGGGTATAGCTTGAGGTATTCAAAGGTAATTGAGTAGTTGATAAAGGAGTCACCACTCCTGATAGAAGGAGATGATACCCATGGCCTCTTGTCGAGGTCATTACTCGGGAGTCTCTGGCCGGAGTGGAAATGTTATGAATATAGTCTTAAGTGACATATCCAATTGAGTAATGAGCCTTAGGGACAAGAACTAACATCACTTGGGCTAGATGTGATGTGGTCAGTCTAATAGGAGTTGACATTTTAACTATGCTTTGAACCAAGTCGGGCATAGATAGTGAAGGGATGAATTACATAGGAACGTTATCTATGGAAGGGTTCGTAGTCAAACCACTGACTTTTCATTCAATTAGGGGTCATGATGTGTTGCTAAATACCGCTCATGACTTGCTTGAATTAAGTGTTAATTTAATCGACCAATATAACTGGGAACCTAATGGGTCACATGCATTGGAGCTACAAAAAATGAGTAAAATGAGCTTGGATAGTGATCCAAGATATGAGATAATGTTTTGGGATTATATCATGATGTGATCATGGTAAGAAATGTTGCAAAGGAATGAAAGAAAATAAGTGTTGCATGGCTGCCAGTCTGGAAAATTTCCAAATTTCCAGCAAACATTTCAACCTAAATTAAGAGTTATTCATAGCCACTTAATTCCCATTATTCCTCTACTCATGATGGAGGTTAGAGGATGCCAAAATTTGGTAGAAACTCACTCATTTTGATGCATAGTATTGTAAGAAAACTAGTGAGAAATGTGAAGAGTTCATCTTACGCACACTTATTCTCTAAACTATTCTCTCAAGAACATACATCAAAACTAGCACTGTGTGTGTGTTCTAACATTCTTCCTAAGAGGTTTAGGCTTTGCTCTTCATATGGATATCATTAGAGATGTCCTCCTTTGGTTGTTGTGATTTACGACAACTCGAAAAGGTGAAGACAATGAAGAATGAAGGAGTTTGTAAGGTACATATCTCAAGTTCACGCTTTTTTTACTACATCTAATAGAACATGTTTGATTATGTACCTTTTGGTTTTTGTTTTATTTTTTGTTGCGTATTTTTTTTATATGTGATGCATAATTGAAATCCAACATAATGCTCAGACATAAATTTCCCACCAAGGATTTGAAGTTGACAGAGTAAAAATAGAAGTTATAGAGAAACTCCCACTGCCAAGTAACGTTAAGGGTGTACGAGGATTCTTAGGCCGTACAAGATTTACCAGTAATTTATTAAAGATTTTTCTCAAATTGCAAGAGCTTTGACAAACCTATTAGCGAAGGACATGCCCTTTCTAATTGATAAAGAGTGTCTGTCTGTGTTCAATAAACTAAAGGAGGTATTAACATCCGCAATAATTTTAACACCAACTAATTGGGCATTACCATTTGAGGTCATATACAATGTAAGCGACCAAGTTATAGGTTGTGTACTAGGCCAAAGGAAAGATAAAAGGTTGCATGTGAACTCTATGTAAACAAGACCCTTTCGGGACCTCAACTTAATGACACCCTATCATAAAAAAGGAATTACTTATAGTGGTGTATGTATGTGATAAGTTTCGATTATACCTCTTAGGATCAAAGGTAATCGTATTTACAAATTACGCAACTTTAAAATATCTTTTCAGCAAGAAGGATACAAAACTAAGGCTTATTCGATGGGCGTTACTCCTATAAGAATTTGATATAGAAGTAACAGATAAAAAGGGTGTGGAAAATGCAGTCGTAGACTACTTACCACGTTTGGAAGAAGGGGAATGAAAGCAAAGCGAAGATACTAATGAGAAATTTCCTTACGAAACTCTAATATTGCTTGATAGTCTATCTACACCATAGTTTGCCGATATCGTAAATTATTTTACCGGTGGTAAACTTCCTTTTGACCTCTCTTATCAATAAAGGAAGAGATTCTTACACGAGTGTAACCGATATCTTTGGAATGAACTAGCCTTATACAGAACATGTGCTGATGGATTAGTAAGATGATGCATGCCAGATGACAAAAAGTTGGATATATTAAGACAATTTTATGAAGCTTAATACACTGGCCATTATGGAGCAAACAAAACAACAACTCGAGTATTAGAATGTGGATTTTATTGGGCACATTTATTTAAGGATGCTCAAGCTTTCAAGGCACAATGCGATCGTTGTCACATCCTTTATCCAATATTTTGGAAGTTGAAGTCTTCGACGTATGGGGAATCAACTTTATAGGTCCCTTTTCATCCTTCATGGGAAACATGTACATTTTAGTAGGGGTGGATTGCGTATCACATTGGCGTCTCTAACCAATGATAGAAGGGTTATGAAAAAATTCATCAAATGGTTATTCAATCAGTTTGGAGTGCCAAGGACTATAACAAGCAATGGGGGAAAACATTTTTGTAACAGATCTTTTGATTCTATCCTAAAAAGATACGGAGTCCACCATTGCATTGCCACTCCTTATCACCCGCATACTAGTGGCCAAGTGGAATTTGTTAACCAAGAACTGAAACAAATTTTAGAGAAGACGGTGAACAGCTCTAAAAGGAATTGGGCGTTAAACCTAAATGATGCTTCATGGGCTTATAGGACGACTTTTAAGACACCGATCGGAACAACTCCCTATAGGCTTATATACGGTAAGGCTTTCCATTTATTGGTTGAGATAGAGCATTGGGCATATTGAGCAATAAGAGCTTTAAATTTTGATTGGAAGCAAGCGGGCGAAAAAGGACTTCTACAACTAGATGAACTTAAAGAGTTCCATTACAACGCATATGAAAAGTCCAAACTTTACAAGGAAAAGGTAAAGAGATGGCATGACTCACATCTTAAACAGAAGGAATTTAAGGTAAGAGATGTGGTGTTGTCATACAATTCGAGGTTGAGGTTATTTTTAGGGAAGCTAAAATCGTGATGGAGTGGACCTTTTACGGTTATTCGAGTTTTTAATCATGGAGTTCTCAAAATCGAAAATGCAAATAAGGAAACCTTTAAGGTTAATTGGCATCGATGCAAACTGTATCTTGGCATAGTGATCCCAAAGGAAAAAGAAGTAATCTCTTTTCTTTCAGGGAATTGAACAAGTTCCAAGGGTACAAGGTCAAGCTAATCACCATAAATTAACATGTTCAATAGTTATATTTAAATTGTTGTTGCAATTAGATTTGATTTAAATCTCAAAAAATAAGTTTTTACTGACTTGGAATGGTTTGAACTGCTAACTCTCTTATTTTCTTATTAAACAATTAGAAGATAGGGCAACAATTTTGGGTGCTAAGTGGATTTGGTTTCTACCTCCATCACCTTGACGCTTTTGTGTTCTAACCCTTTCTCTTTTAAACTCTATCTTTATATATTTCATGTTATTTTATTCTCCTCCTGGTGTGTTTTTGTACCCTTCTCACATTTAGGATAATGTGTTGTTCAAATGTGGGTGTTTTTTATGTGTGACTTTTGCATTGTGTATGCTAGTTTGTTTAGGTCTACATGTGTGAATTGTGTGAATGTGGCAATGGCTATGATTTAGAGAAATTAATTTAGCCATGAACATATTCTTTTAAGTTGTTAAGACCTATTAGCTCATGAAATTAGTGACCTAAGTTACTTAGGGCTAAATATGCTAGTTAATTAGGATACAATGTTAGTCTATTCACCCTAGGAAGTTGCCATATTCATTTATAATTTTAGGTTAACCAAATAAGTGGCTTTACCAATATATTTTTCATGAGAATAATTATCAAAAGCAATAAGGTACGTAAATTAATGTGTAAAAAAATGTATAAATTTCAATGAAATAACTATTCCACTAGCCTTTGAGTTATGAATAGAGTTAGTAGTCAATTGAGAATGTGATGTCGCTGAGTAGCCAGATCGACACATCACAATGGTGTGCCTTCACGTCAAAAGGCTATAATGACATTCTAATCAAACTGCTTAATAATATGAGCCAGTTGAGTAACCAGACTTAAATTCATTACAAATGTTTGTCTCTAAGTAAAAAGACTACGTTCATATCCTTAAAAATCAACAAAAAGAATGTTTTCAATTAAAAACCCATCAAACTTGTTAGTAGTTTGAATTTTCATGAAAACCTACTTAGGAATAGCTACACATTTGATTTGACCAAATAATTATCAATGTATGTTTGCAAGTGATAGGGGTGAATAAACTAACATTAAAATTTTGATTAGTTTGTATATTTAGTCCAAGATACTTAGACACAGATTTCACAAGTTAATAAGTTAGAACAACTTGAAGGATTGTGTTTGAAGTTAAATTTGTTTCATTAAGTCTAATAACATTGCCTCATTATCGCATTTGCGTGTTTTATGTTTTCTTCGTTGAGGTTTGCTTGTTTGTTTTCTGTTTTCTTGAGGACAAGTAAACATTTAAGTATGGGGATGTTGATAGGTGTAGATTGCATCGTGTTTTGTGAGTAGTTTAGTGTGTGTTTAGTTATTAATTTGATTATTTAGTGTATGTTTAAATTAAAATTGTGTTGGTTAGTAAGTATTTGTGTTTTAAGTGTTTTGTGGGTTGGAACATGATGTTGAGCTTCAATTTTATATTTATGAGGTGCCTTGATGTGTTTGTTAGTGTTTTAGGGCAATTGGAGGAGATTCAGAAGACCCGGGAAATAACCCAGGGCTACGATCATAGCAAATATGCCATAATTATGACAGAAGCAAGAGCAAGGAGCCACAATCGTAGGGAATATGCAACAATCGTGACAGAAGCTGGTGCAGGGAGCCACCATCATGGCATTATGGCCATGATTGTGACATAAGTAAAAAACTACTAGCCACGATCATGCCACTAAAGGCCATGATCATGGCCTGTGCAATAGATACTCAGACAATAGTCCCGACTTAAGTTTTCTAAGGATTTTTTGAACCTGTTGGACCTGGAGAAGACCCTTGGGTTGCCCTATTTAGAAATACTGTATAAAACTTAATGATGTAACCTTAGTGGAGCTTCTACATTCTGCACTTTTGGAAAGTTCATGTGAGATAGAAAATAAGAGAGAGAATAAGGTCCCAATGCTGCAGTTTCCCAGATTAGGTGGTCTCCTGACGCTACTGCCTTCCTAGATTGTTTAATCCAAGTTCTATTTCCTTTCCATTTCATATTTTTTCATTTAATGCATAAGATTGAAATGGATTGTATGATGATGGGTTTTGGATTATTGATAATGTTCTAACTCTTCCTTCGAGATTTTACTTTCATTTAATGTCAATATAGTCAATTTTGTGTTTTATTGATTGGGTGATGTGATTAACTTTGATTTTTTGCATATTTTGATAACAAATTAAGAGGGTGAGCTAAATAAAAATGATTGGATTGGGTTAACAAGAGTTAGGTGATCTAATAGACCACGTAGTTAATCATATCAGTTTTTGTGTAGAGAGAGATCCTGTGTGAGACCCAATAGTTAAGTAAAGAGCTTCCGATCTAATTTTAATTATGGGTCGTTTTTTAATTGAGAGATTGCAAATTTCATAATTTAATTAAGGTTAATGATTTAGGGTGCAGGATTATAACTTGAGATAGAGTAATTCCCCCTATGATAGTCTAGAACTAAAACCCCGATAACACATAATTGGATAGGTTAGCATTAATGATAGGTAGAATCCCCTCTCTCATAACTTGGTAATTTCTCTTGATTAATTTTCATAGTGACCCTTTGTGTTGCTCAATTTCAATTCTTGTTTTGTGTTAATTTCTTGAGTTGAATTCATGCAATCAAATTCTCGTGTTTATATTCTTGTTTCATTTTTAATTTTAGTTTATTAATTTATGAGCCTTAAATAACCCAGGGTTATATTAGCTTACCCTCCTCATGGGATCGACCTTTCAAATACTACAACTCACGACCCGTGCACTTGCAGTGATTGAGGGATATAAATTGTAAGACTCAACAGCTCGATCAAAGGCCAGCAGAACTGACTGGAGTGAACTTTAATACGAAACAAGTGACTCAAATAGTTGTCGCGATAATATGGCAGTCACGTGAGAATGTGGAAGCTTTATGATGTACAATTGAGCATGTCTATAAATTGGGCACAAGGACTTTTGATAGGAGTGGAGATCCTGAGAGTGAACTCAAATGGTTATAATAGATTATGCAGATATATAGAGATGTGGGATGCACATATGCACATAGAATTGTGTTTTCCACCTTCCTCCTTAAGGATACGACGAAGGATTGATGGGAGGCCATTGAGAAGCAATTCCTAGATGGGGTATCTTAGGAAAAATTTCAGAGATAGTTCACAGACAAATTCTACCTAGAGAGTTAAGGATGCAAAAGTAGAGTTTTTCCATCTAGAGCAAGGTTTGACATTAGTGACAGATTATGAGAAGAGATTTTCGGAACTTATCAGAAATATTATGTTTATTGCTGATAGTGAAAGGTAAAAGTGTAAGAGGTTTGCTGCAAGCTTGAGTTCTAGATTGTGAGTCCATATGTCTTTGGCTTCACAAACACACTACAGGAAATTTGTTGATGCTGTAATAAAAGTGGAAAGAAACGTAACAACAAACACTCAGAGTTGAAGATCAGAACAAAAGTACAACACACTAGCTAGTTCATCCCAGGGTTTAGTCAAGAAAAATAAGTCAAGATGGATGGGTGGCAAAAGGTTTAGTAGAGTAGGATCATCTAGTCGAGGATCTTTAGGTTACCCACTAGGCTTAGAGATTCTCGCGACACTAAGACCCCAGTGCCAAAGTGTACAAATTGCGAAAAAAGACGTATTAGTGAGTGTCGGGTGAATATGACTAGTTGCTTCCATTGTGGTAAGGACGGCCACTTTATCTGAGATTATCTACAATTAGTCACTATAAAGAGGTTGATGGCTGGATCTTCAACACCTTCACAAGTTAGAGCGGGTTACATATAGGACATTTAGGGTTCTCATACTCGAGAGTCAAGTTTTACTGCATTCGATAGAGATTTAGGGGGTAGGGGAGCATCCCCTATAGGACAGACAGATAAACCCTATACACAGGCTCGAGTTTTTGCAGTCACTCAGTAGGAGATTGATGCCACACTAGATGTAGTCATTGGTATAATTTCTGTTTTAGGATCATGACTTATATGCTTTAGTAAATCCCAGTGCTACACATTCTTTTATATCCATGAATTTTTCTGCAATATTGAGTGTTGAGCCTCAATTGTTAGACATTAGGATGGTAGTTTCCATCCTAGCTAGAAACTCACTATTTACTGAGAGAGTGTTTGTTAATAGTAGAATACTGGTCGAGGGTAAGTAGTTTCCAGCAAGCCTAATCATATTGGACATTTGGGATTTTGAATTCATCCTCGAAATGGATTAGTTATCTGTACATCGAATTATGGTGGATTGTTTTCAAAAGGAGGTTAGGCTAAGTTGATTAGGGAAACCAGAGGTGATATTTCATAGGATACGAAAAGTTCTTCCTACTAGTGTAGTGACCACCATAATAGCTAATAGACTACTCCATAAAGGTGCAAGAGATATCTAGTTTACATGATTAAACTAGGTAATCATGAGGTTCAAGTAGGAGATATTTCGGTGGTCATAGAATTGCCTAATGTGTTTCCTAAGGATCTTTTAGGATTATCCCCAGAGAGGGAATAGAGTTTGAGATAAAGTTATCTCTAGAAACCCAACTGATTTCAATTACTCCATACAAAATAGCTTCAACGGAGTTAAAGGAGTTGAAAGTTAAAATGAAGGAGTTTTTAGATAAGGGTTTGGTGAGACCCAACACTTCTCCATAAGGGGCTCCAGTCGTTTTTATTAAAAAGAAGGATGGGAGTTTAAAGTTATGTATCGACTACAGACAGCTGAATGGATTGGCAATTCGCAACCAATATCCCCTCCCGAGGATTGATGATTTATTCGATTAGCTATAAAGATCCAAGTTATATTCGAAGATTGATCTAGGATTAGGTTATTATTAGTTGAGAGTTCACAGTGAGGATATTCCAAAAACTGCCATCAGGACTAGGTACTAGCATTATGAATTCCTAGTTATTCCTTTTAGATTAACGAAAACTTCAATTGCTTTTATGAATTTGTGAACAGGGTGTTTCAAGAGTACCTAGATAAGTTTGTGATCATTTTTATTCATGACATATTGGTGTAATTAGGCATTCATGAAGAGCATGTAGAACACCTTCGAATAGTATTAAAGGCCCTACGAGAGCACTAACTATATGGTAAGTTTAGCAAGCACCATTTTTGGCTAGACAAGGTTGCTTGCTTAGGTCATGTCATCTCAACTGAGGGACTTAATGTAGATTCCTAAATGATTGAAGCTGTTACTAATTGGAAACCTCCTACTATTGTGACGAAAGTCAGGAGTTTCCTTGGATTGGTAGGCTATTATAGGAAATTCGTTGAAGGATTTTCCAAAATAGCAACCCCACTGACCAAGTTGATGTGAAAAGAGGATAAGTTTGAGTAGTCAAATGTCTGTCAAAAAAATTTTGATGAATTAAAAGAAAGGCTGACAACAGCTCCTGCACTCACATTACCAATAGGGACTAATGGATTTCTAGAGTATAATGATGCCTCAATATTAGGGTTAGGGTGTGTACTCACACAGAATGATCAGGTTGTAGCCTATGCTTTTAGACAATTGAAGAAGAATGAGCAGAACTACCCCGCCTATGACCTAGAGTTAGTAGCAGTGGTTTTAACAATGAGAATTTGGAGGCATTACTTATAGGGCATTCCCTGTAGGATTTTCATAAATCACAAAAGTCTGAAATATTTGTTCACTCAGAAGAAACTAAACATAAGGCAGAGGAGGTGTTTGAAGTTAATGAAAGATTATGATTGTACGATAGAGTACCACCTCAAAAAATCCAATATAGTGGTTGATGCCTTAAGTAGGAGACCTACCAGTCTGATAGCGCAATTGAAGATTATATATCTTCCACTTCTAGTAGAAATGAGATCTCTAGGACTGAGATTGGATGTGGCAGACTCAGAGGCATTAATTACTAGTTATCGTGTTTGTCCTATTTTCGTGGATCAGATTAGAAAAGGATATAAATAAGATCTGCAGTTGATAAAGTTGAAGACCGAATTTGAGATTGGGCTAAGAATAGATCTTATAGTCAAGGAAGATGTTACAGTGATGAGGGGGCAACGATTAATATGCTGGATATAGGAAAAAGAAAGAGATCTTAAAGGAAGCTCACGCCTCAGCTTATATTATACATTTGAGAAGCAGAAAAATGTACCACACTCTCAAAGAACACTATTGGTGGAGAGGGATGAAAAAGGAAATAGCAGAGTTCATTTCCAAGTGTCTAACCTGTTAGCAGGTAAAAGCAGAACATCAGAAACATATGGGATTAATACAGCCCCTCCTTATCCTAGAGTGGAAGTGGGAGAAGATTACTATAGACTTTGTAGTAGGACTTCTATAGAGTTAGAGGGGGCAAAATGCTATTGGGTGATAGCTGACAGGTTAACAAAGTTCACACATTTCCTTCCAATTGGAAATGATTTTCCCTTACACAAGTTATCCTAACTTTATGTGGATGAGATAGTCAGACTCTATAGTATGTTGATTTCTATTACCTCATATTGTGACCCTAGGTTTACATCAAGATTATAGCCTAGCTTACAGAAAGTCGTAGGTACACGCTTGAAGTTTAGCAATACCGTTAACCCTCAGATAGATGGATAGTTATAGAGGACTATCCTGACACTTTAGGATATGCTTAGGTCCTATGTTATGGAGTTTAAGGGGAGATAGGACATGCATCTATCACTAATGGAGTTTGCA
This sequence comes from Erythroxylum flavicans, assembly GCA_027576715.1. Classification (NCBI taxonomy): domain Eukaryota; kingdom Viridiplantae; phylum Streptophyta; class Magnoliopsida; order Malpighiales; family Erythroxylaceae; genus Erythroxylum; species Erythroxylum flavicans. The sequence continues at coordinate 30,580,783 of JANZXP010000008.1, forward strand.
TACAATAACAATTATCAAACCAGTATTGTCATAGCCCATTATGAGGCACTTTATGGAAGAAAAATGCAGAACACTAGTATGTTGGGATGAGGTAGGAGAAAGGAAACTAATAGGTCCCTAGCTTGTACGGGTGACAAAAGATAAAATTCAAGTTATTCGGGACAAATTAAAGATAGCCCATAATAGGTAGAAAAGTTATGCAGATAATCGCCACAAGGATCTTGAATTTAAAATTGGGGATAGAGTTTTTCTTAAGATTTTCCCTTAGAAAGATGTACTTAGATTTGGGAAACACGGTAAGTTAGGTCCATGTTACAGGGGACCATATGAGATCATAGAAATAATTGGGTTAGTTGCGTATCAGTTGAAGTTACCAGATGATCTCGTGAAGATTCACAATGTCTTCCATGTCTCTATGCTTTGCAAGTACATAGTGAACCCTTCATAGGTAATCATAGCACAACCGATAAACCTAAAGGAAGATTTGACTTTCTAGGAGGAATTAATACAGATCCTTAACCACAGAGAACAAGTTCTACATAATAAGATCATTCCTTTGGTTAAGGTATTGTGGAGGAATCACACGGTAGAGGAAGCTACATAGGATCCCGAGCTGCAAATGTGTACACTATATACCTACCTGCTTTAAACATGTATGTTTAGTAAAATTTTAAGAATGAAATTTGAATGAAGAGGGGTGACTGTAAAATCCCAAACCTTTCGTTTGATTGAATATAAATTTTCATGTTCGTTAAATAGTATTTTTTGGATGAATAATAAATTTAGTGAATAGTGATTTTTAAGGGAACCAACCCTGAAATATTGAAAATTATTCGGAACAAGTATTAGAGTACAATGATACAGAAACAAATTAAAAATAAGTACGATTGGATGAATTTCAGGAACTTTGAAAGTTTAGGATTAAAATGCCCTTTTTGGAAAAATAATGGGTATTAATGATTTTAAAACATTTAAAAATTTGTAAAGCATCCAATCAATAAGTATTGACCCTAATTAGAGTATTTCATAGTCAATTTGATGATAACATAACTGTGGAATATTTTCAGGATTTAATTCGAAAAGTTGGTTAATTAAATTCATTAAGGGCAATTTCATCTTTTTGTATAAAATGGTGTAAGTAGAATACTGAGTCACACCTAATTACCAATTAGAGGCTTTCTTAAGAGTTAAACATCATTAGTTGAATGGTGATGAGTCATTAAAAAATGATCAATTAGAAGACGCCAAGTATAATGCACTAAAGGGTATTAAAGTACTGAAGTAAGACCAATTGCTTCCTTCTTTCAACATAAACGTGAGAGGAAACAAAAGAAGAAAAAAAAAGAGAAGAAAGAGTAAAGTTTCAGCCAAGGAGAGAAGAAGGAGAGTGCAACTGATTTTTGATGGGGTTTTGGAGCATGATTTGACGAGAGCTTGATTAAGACTAAGTGTTCTTCAATTGTCCAAAAGATTGAAAGAAAGTGGTAAGTTTTCCTAACCTAAATTTCTAGTTTTGGGGTTTTTAAGTGGGATAGATTCATATAAGATCAATGATAATTTTTGACTTGCCATAGAGTACATAATAAGTTTGGAAGCATTTAAAGGATGAATGTGACAAGAGAAAGAGTTATGTTTAGTGAAATTTTGTTTTTAGTTCTCTGTTCATTTGAACCATTCCTATTGTTTTGACCAAAAATTAACCTACAAACCTCCAAATTAGGTAATTTCAGTTGGAGCTAAAACCTAAGACATAATACTAACAATCTCTAGAAGAGATCTTGACCTAATTATTGAGCAAGTTTTAATCTTATAAAACCCTCAATATTCCATAAGCGCATGGGTTATAAGCGTAGTCTATGAGGTGTCAATCCTACGAAGAATTAGCGAACTAATCGAATCCTAATTTGTATAAGGTCCAAACTGAAGTAAATCACACGTTAATATAAAAATTACGTATAATATATGATATACACAAGAAGGCAGGTTGAATTGTGTATTCTTTTCGTGAATACAAAATCTTTAATATTTCTGATAAGAACTTCTCTAACCCGTTAAAAGAATATCACTAACATTATACGAAAATTGTTACGTAGCTAACTCGCAAATAACTTCTATATACTTGTTTTAAAAAACAAAATAGAATAAGTTGAGAGATAGAAGATAGACACTGTAATTTTATACTGGTTCACCCCAAACAGTGGGCTACGTCCAGTCCTCAGAATTCTTCTGAGTTTTCACTATACTTCAGCAAATTTACAAGTATTCTTTTTCCCTTTCAGAGCCTCTTCAGGTCTCTTACACCAAGTATTCTTTCAGCTATCTTAGCCTCTCCAGGCTTTTAGCCTTTTCTTTCTCTCACTAGAAAGATATTGTGAGCTATTGTTACAGTAGGTTTAGCTCTTTTGGTATCGCACTACAGAATTTTTCTTTTTAAGTATACACTTGAATGCTCAAAATATGTAAGATCAAAAGTTTTTCGAAAAGTTGAAAAGTTATTCAATCTTCGACTATGACTAGTATTTATAGTCTAAGCCTCCAATTGCTTCTTGATTCTTGATAACTGCTTCTTGAGTCTTGATAATCGCTTCTTGAATCTTGATAACTGTTATTTAGTTAAGTTCTATAACTAACTCCAACTAACTAACTGCTCTATGTACTAGCGTATCTTCTGCTTTGTATCGTCTGTGTTTTCTTCTATATCTGCACTTCGTCTGTGTTTTGTTTCTTCTGTATCTCCACTTCGTCTGTGTTTTGTTTCTTTTATATCTTCTGCTTCTTCTGTGTTTTGCTTCTTCTGTATTTTGTTTCTTCTATTTTTCCACTTCGTCTGTGTTTTGTTTCTTCTGTATCTCTATTTCGTCTGTGTTTTGTTTCTTCTGTATCTCCACTTCGTCTGTGTTTTGTTTCTTCTGCTTCTTCTGCTTCTTATGTGTTTTGTTTCTTCTGTATCTCCACTTTGTCTGTGTTTTGTTTCTTCTGTATCTCCACTTCGTCTGTGTTTTTCTGCTTCTTCTGTGTTTTACTTCTTCTGCACACTTAACACACTCATCAAATAAGTTCATTTATTTCATTATTATTATTTGATTGTCATCAAAATTAATCATCGTAAACTCCTCATGACTTAACATAAACGTTTAATTAAAATGAAAGTAAAAATGAGCAGGAAATTAAGCAATTGAATATGGATTAAATGAAAATGAAATTGTAAAATTAACATAAAGAAATCAAAATTGAGCACAACCAATTAACAATTGAAAATTCACATAAGGAAGATTAACCAATTATGAGAGAAGAGGATTTATCCTATCATCTAATGCTAACTTAATCACTTTTTAGTAAATTCAGTATTAATACCAAAATTTCAAAGGGTGGGTTACTCTCTTGAGTTATAATCATTTAACCCTAAATTATAAACCCAAATTGAATTAAATTAAGGGATTTACAATCTCTCAATTAGCAAATAGTCTACACTTCCAATTAGATCTTAAGGACTCTAATAGTCAATTGGGTCCTCACACGAGATCTCTCTTCGTAAAAATTACTGATTTGATTGTTTATATGATCTATTAGATTGTTTAACTCTCATTACCTAATCTAATCATTTTACTATTAGTTCACCCTCTCAATTTATTATTGAAGCATGTAAATACAACAAATAATCACAATACCTAACTCAATAACATCAAAAGCAATCAAATTAAAATTGATTCAAGAAAAAATCCCTAAAAGAGTTTAAAACATCCTTAAACCTAAAGTCATCGTCGTCATCAAATCCATCTTATACATTAAAATGAAAAAAATAAAAAGATGGGAATGGCCGTAGTAGCAGTAGCCCCCTCTTCTTCTCTCCTCTTCTCTCTTCTTCTCTCTTCTTCCTTTGCTTCTTTCCAAATGTAGCAAATGGAGGCTTTCCTAGATTAGGTCATTCTTTTGTGTTTTATAGTCCTAAGGCTTTTTAGGGTAAAGACTAAGTTTTGCCTAGGCCTAAATGTCATAAATAACCCTCGAAAAGTTGAGTTCGGAAGTAATCCCTGTGTTTATCATCGTACCTATCACAATCGTGGCCAATGAGTCACGATCATGACACTTAAAATTGGATTTCTGTTATGATCATGGTCAATGAGTCACAACGATTATGGCCTTGACTCCTCCTTCGTGCTTTCTCTAAATCTTCTCCAATCTTCTTTACCTGATCTCAAACATTAACAAACTCATCAAAACAACTCAAACACACAAAATTGAGGCCCGATATCATGCTTTAAACCACATAACACTTAAAAACACAAATTCATAATCACACGAACACAATTCTAAACCTAAACATGCATAAATCATCTAATTGACAACTAAAAACATACGAAATTACCTACCAAAACATAATGCAACCTACAACTATCACTAATTCTAGATAAATGACATTAGAAATTGGGATTGAAAATGGTGACATGATGTTGCCTCTATATTGGATTATTTTGTGATTTTTGGTGCATATTTCATGATTTAGATGTCCAAATGGCCAGATTTTTTATTCTATGGAAACTAAAAATATCTAAAGTACCTCAAAACCTAATTTGAACATTTACTATATGAAAAGTAAGGAACAAGTAAAGGTATAAATTTTAGGTAGGGGACATCACATGTAGGAAATTGCACTATTTTAAGTTTGTTTTCATTTCCATTTTTTTTACTGAATCATATCCGAACCTATTCAGATGCGTATGAAACTTTGCAAACACCTAGAAATAAATAAAATATGAATTACCATATATGAATTAGGTGAGGTAGTGCTTTGAAGAAATTGATAAGTTGGAATGGGAAAAAGATGATATTGAAGTAATTTTCGAAGTTAGAGCTTGAAAGGAGAACAATAGATTAGCTTACAGAAGTTAAAACAAAAATATGATTTACCTACGTGTTACGTGATTAAATACAAATCTTGATTTTGGTTAGACTGAATATATAGTTTTAATGCGTTATTTCCTAATTTAGAAATAAATGCCTAAGGGAAGTGTAGTTTGTGTAGGTAAAGGAGAGACACTGAATACATGAGTGTGCTTGGCGATAAATTCGCAAAACAATGAGTGTATTTTAATTGTTTTATATGAATAAACTCTTTACAAAAGAATTGGTGACTTGTGACTTTATATATTGTATGATTATGAGTTTTAATATGAATTATGCATTGCAAGTGAATATCAATAGTATAAGTGTATGTTTTATCAATATATGAATTGAAAATTGAAAATTGAATTTCATATGATTTGAAGTTACAAAGAAATTATATTATTGGTGATAAAGAGGAAAGACAATTTTTTAAGCCTATGGTACTTCGATAGGTTTTATACATATTATTATACTAGTGTATAATGGTTAACCTAGTACGGGTAAGCGATGTAGAAACAACTCCGTAACTAGCTATTAACTAGTTGCTAGTAACTATTAGTGTATAATAATTAACCTAGTGTGGGTAAGCGATGTAGAACTAGCTCTGTAACTAATAGTTAACCAGTCACAGGTAAGCGATACAGAACTAGCTCCGTGACCTTATGCCTAAGTTACCATATGGCAACGAAGTTAATGGTGGGCTATGTTGTGTACAAAAGTTCATGACAATAATAATGATGCCATTAGTTACTTTAAAAGTAACTTGAGAGATTTGATTTCAGAAAGCATATATGTTTTATATTGGTATTATCTCATAAGAAATTAAATGAATTTTTCTAGGGAGGTTTAAATTGTTAAATATGATTTATATAGAAATTTTAACACTCACTGAGTTCGCTTAGCTTGCACTCAACTTTCTGTTGTCAAAATAAAACCTCCTAGGTGCACACTCAAGGGCTTTAGTAGTAGGGACTCCACTTCACAAGTAGTTAACTTTGTCACGTGCTACTATATAGGCATTTTTTCCTTGTGAATGTTTTTGAGAACATTTGCATATTCATGAATATGTTTTGGAATGTATTTTGTGTAAAGAACGCATGTATATGAATGTTTTAAAGTTAAATGCATGTATATATATTAGTTTTTTAAAAATTAATGAAGTGATTATTGAGATTACTTGTGAATGGACTTGAAGTCCAAAATTTTTAGTGGGGATTTTGATATGATTATAGCAACATTTTGAACTTTTACAAGGATTTTGAAAATTTTGGGAATGTCAAAATATAGTTATTGTGCTTTTAAAATATATATATGTATGTATACATATTAGTTTTTTTAAAAATTAATGAAGTGATTATTGAGATTGCTTGTGAATGGACTTGAAGTCCAAATTTTTAGTAGGGATTTTGATATGATTATAGCAACGTTTTGAACTTTTACAGGGATTTTGAAAATTTTGGGAATGTTAAAATATAGTTATTGTGCTGTTGAAATTTTTAATAAAATGGTTGGTTTAAAAAAAACTCCACTATTTATAGTTATGAATGTTGAGTTAGAGGTTTTCAATTATAGGCTTAGCTCCTGAGATCTTCCCAGTTGGATCAGATATCAATTAGAGGGTCACTATAGGGTGTCGAGCAGGCCGCCTAGTCATTTTAGGATAGGTTCCTATCACTCCTTTTTGAGTTAATGTGTGATGCTAATGACTATATATTAGGGGCTGTCTTAGGATAAGAAGCTTTGTATTATATATTATATTGGTAAAGTTCTTAATGATGCTTAGATTAATTATGCTACTACTAAGAAAGAACTTCTAGCTATTATGTTTGCTTTTGAGAAGTTTACACCTTACCTTATTGGTTCTAAAGTGATCTTGTATACCAAACATTTGACATTGAAATATCTATTATCTAAAAATGATATCAAACCAAGGCTAATTCATAGGGTTCTTCTTTTTCTTGAATTCGACTTGGAAATTTGAGATAAGAAAGGGACGTAGAATTTACTAACATATCACTTTTTGAGACTAAAGCAAGGAGACTGTGTAGAAGAGGAACCTATAGATGACCAATTTCTAAACAAGAGGCTTTAGGGTATTCATCACAATAACTACTTAGTTTGTTGATTTTATAAATTTTCTTATTTTGAGAATTGTCCCAACAAATCTCCCTCACCACCAGAGGAAGAAATTTCTATTTGAATTTAAATTCTATTATTGGGAAGATCCCCTTCTATTTTGAAGATGTTATAATGGGATTACACAAATATGTGTAATTGAAGAGGAGATGAGGCATATTTTACATTAGTGTCACTCATCCCCTTATGATGGACATCATGGATCCAAAAAAACCATTACTAAAGTCTTATAGAATAGGTTTTATTAACCTACATTGTTCAAGGATTGCAAGATCTTTATGTTTACATATGCTTGATTCCATTGAATAGGAAATATTGGTATATGCATGATATACTCAAAATATATAGAAGTAGAGATATTTAACGCATGGATCATAGATTTGATGGGATCATATCCTTCTTCATAAAGTAATATCTACATCTTAGTGGAAATTGATTATGTTTCTATTAGTTTTCCTAACAACATTGGTGTCATAATGAAATTTATGAAAAGGAACATCTCCTTTAACTTCGGTGTACTTTGAACTATCATTAGTGACAATGGAATTCACTTCTACAATTTTAAGTTTTGATCATTTTTGATAAAGAATAGGTGCATTTTCAAAGCCTCAACTACTTATCATCCTTAAATTATTGGTCAAGTGGAATTATCTAATTAGGATATTAAGTATATTTTGGAGAAAATAGTTAATATTTCTATAAGGGACTCAACATTGAAACTTAATGATGCCTTTTGGGCATATAAGATAACATTCAAGACCTCTTTGGGCATGTCTCCTTATTGATTAGTGTTTGAAAAGTCCTATCACCTCCCAGTTAGGATTGAATATAAGGCTTTGTGGTGATAAAGAAAATTAGATATGACATTAAGTTAGTTAGTGAGAAGAGGCTACTCTAATTGAATAAGTTAGAAGTGTTCCACAGAGATTCTTCGAAATGCCCGAATTAACAAGGAGTGATCCAATACATTTCATGATAAAAACATATTGAGGGGAGAATTTAAAGTGGGACAAAAGGTTTTACTTACATTTATCATTTAATATTTTCCCTATAAATTAAAGCTTATATGGCCTGAGCCACAATCTTATGGTGTTATTGAAGTTAAACGTGCAAATGGAAAGCCATTCATGGTCAATAGGCAATGAATGAGACATTACTTTAAGAGTGATATTGTCGATGACATTCTAACAAAGCGTGTTGATTGTACTGCAAAATTTACCTAACTCTACATACTAAAAACTTGTAGATGTGGTGAGTCAAGATCGTATCCACAGGGAATGTTCGATTAATTCTCGTAATGAAAATAATTGATGCAAAGGAAATAAAAAATTTTGTTTTTTATGTAATTAAAAAATTAAAATTAAATTAGCAAAAATAAATTACAGAAAACATTCGAAAATGATACAAATGTCAAATATGTATAAAGTCTAGTTCTAGGATCAATCTTGACCTAGACACAATTAAGCATATCCCATCATCTCTCTTCGAACTATTGATTGTGGACTAACAATACGCTCTGTTACTCCCGATTTTCCCTTAGGTTTTGTTTATTAAGAGACACTCATTAATTAAACCTAGCAACCGAATAATCTAGGATACGATCTCTAAATTTAATTTGGTAGTTGGGTTACGAAATGGAAAACAGATCAATATAGGCAGTAACTTCACACGTTCGGATTGTCCAACCTAAATTACATTGTTCCTAACGATTCAAGATCATTAGTGGCTACTAACGAACATCAAATATAATGATTACATATTATATTCAACATTTTAGTAATATGTTCATAATAGAATAATCCAAATAACATATCAAGTTCATCTTTACAAAACTCGATTCAATCAACATAAATAACAATAACAATCTAAAAGAGAGATTCAACATTAACAAGATGAGATAAGCTTAGCCATAACTCAGGAATCAATTTCACCTTCGAACCAGTGTCAGGATGTTAGCCTTCCATCTTCACCATTAATCTCCAAGAATCAACCTCGGTATCTCCATTCTGTTTTGAAAACAAAGAGAAATTGATGAAGAATGGTTGTTGTCCATTGCTATCTTCATTATTCTATCTTGAAAATCCAAGAGAAATTAATAATGAATAGCGTATGTCCACTGCTATCTTTACTAATGTCCAGTTATTCCAAGCCCCCTTTTGTCGTCACACTACATGTTTCTTTATATCTTCAAAATGTAGGTTAAAATGAAAGAGCTACGCTAAACGGACAACTGGCTTAAAATAGGATAACTAGCTTAATTCACGTTGTCTCATGGCAAGTTAACAAAATGCTTGTAATTCATATTATAACCGTAGTCTCATGGCTGTAATGTTTTAATTGTTACAATCATGGTCTCATCATTATAACATTTTAATTGTTATAGCCATAAGACAATACTCACGACTTTAACATTTTAATTAAAATGTTACACATGCATATGATTTATGTTATAGTCGTGAGCCAAAATACCTCATTGTCCATTTTTATGCTCTGTTTTTGTCTCCTCTTCTTGTAATCTTCTTCTTATTCTTGCTCCATTAAGATAATAAGGTATGAATGTTGAGAAGATGGCTCAATGAGTATACTTTCGAGTCACTTTAGATTCTTCACTTCTGAAATGTACCTAAAATCAAATATAAGCTAAAGTGAGTGTCCTAAGCATTTTTAAGGCTTTAATCAGTAAGTGTAATGGATTAAATGTGTTAACATTTAACCATATATCAAGTTCCCCTGCCTTTACCTTTTGACCTTCCTCGGGAAAATCATTAAAATGAAAGTCACAAACTAAAACTCTTACTCATTTTTCATATTTCCTAAGAATAGATAATCATATATAAAGATGAATGACTTTCAAAAACCATAGTAATAACTCAACATTCAAAGCTTCTATTCATGATTAATCAACATTCACTACCATTAGAAACTGAGCAATCTAGAGGTAGACTTGGAAAATGTTTTTAAATAAGATAGATTCACGAGTGCACTCAAATACCATTCACAATCAAGACATTCCAAAACTTTGCAAATCATTTCATTTCTCCACCACTAAGGGTCACATGCAAAATTATGAATCAAAGGAATTTTTAGGGTTGTAATGTGGGCAATGGTAAGGTAAGATGTATTTGGCTAATGTAGTGTAAAAGCTATAAAAGCTAGTGAAACATGAAAAACACTCAATATAACATCAACTGTAAAAATTCACTTACACTTATGTACATCAACTATGATGAATGCAAAAGCTATGTTTCCTAGCTTAAATTTAAGCTCTTATGCCATAAACCCCATCAAACATATATCACTCACAAAATTTGATAATAAACAAAACTTTGTAACCATAGGGAGTGATCCTTAAGAACTACATCTCCCTCATTCACATTATACTTAGATAACCCTTTCATTACAACTTTAAGAGGAAAGACTAATAATGAGTAACTTTGCAAAACATATGCATTTCCTTTTTGATACTTTTATTTAAACATTTTTCTTTTCTTTTCTTTTACTTTTCTTTTTCTTGTTTAATATAAAAATAAAAAGAAGCTACACCAACAATGGAATTCGTAAGATGACATTCTAATAACTATAACCAATCCACATATACACCACCCCCCACATTTAAACTTTTGTACACCCATAATCATCAACAATTAACAAATACTCCACTAGCATTTTGGCTTGGGTAGGACATTTGGTTAAGTTTAATAGTGTTGGACCCCGTTTCTAGAGCCCAACATCGGACATGGGATCACGAAACTTGAGCGTGAAGGAAGGCTTAGAATTTGGAAATTTGAAAGAAAAATCCTTCGGAAGCAAAAGTGGGCTTCGCCGCAGCAAGTCTGAAATTTTATCTTCGCCGCAGTAACCATTTGATCTCACCGTGGTGAACTCACCACGTAACTAAATAAAGAACTTCGGGTTAATTACGCCACGACGAACTCTTGATTTTGCCGCAGCAAAAACCCCTATGGCAGAACCCACAACTTAAAATTTCTTATCTTACTACATGTCAACTTAAAAACCTTCAAACAAGTTCTCAAAAACTTAATCTCATTTCCATAAACAAATACTTTGCAAAAACAAGAAAAATCATAGACAAATCCAAACACATATTGTATTTATAACAAAAGACATAAGTTTTACAAAGCTTTAATGGCATTTCAAGCCATAATACATCAGTTGAGTTCGAAAAATCAATAATACAAAATAAATCCTCCCAAACTTGACATAATAATTAAACTCCAAATAAAATGATTTATCTAACAAGACTACAAAATTTATTCAAATCATACTTAATAAAAACAATAAAACAATTTGAGGCCTAACATTTCTCCCCTTCTTAAAAGAATTTCGTCCTCAAAATTATTACCTGAGTCATCGAAGAGTCCTGGATATTTCTCCTTCATGGTTTCCAATGGCTCCCACATGGCCTCTTCTGCAGAATGATTTCTCCACAGGACTTTGACTAACTGAACTGTCTTGTTCCTGAGGACCTTCTCTTTGGTGTCCAAAATCTCCACTGGAATCTCCTCATAAGTCAAATCATCCCTCAACTGAACCTCAGTGGTCTGAATGATGTGGGATGGATCCAACCTATACCTTCTTAACATGGAAATATGAAAAACATCATGTATCTGAGACAATTCCTGTGGCAACGCCAACCTATAGGCTAGCGGTCAAATCCTCTTAAGAATTTCATAGGGACCCATATACCTTGGGCTCAACTTGCCTTTCTTTCCAAACCTTATGACTCCTTTCCAAGGAGATGTTTTAAGGAAGACTTTCTCACTAACTTCATATTCCATTTCCTTTCGGTGTGCATCAGTGTAGCTCTTCATTCTATCCTGAGCTGCCTTAAGCCACTGCTTAACCAAGTTAACCTTGTCCACTGTCATCTGAATTAACTCTGTCCCTATCAGTTTCCTTTCTCCTTCCTCATCCCAGCATATCGGAGTTCTACATCTTCTTCCATATAGTGCTTTATAAGGGGCCATCTGATTGCTCGAATGGTACGAATTATTGTAAGCAAATTTGACCAATGGAAAATGCTCATCCCAAGGTCCTTCTAAGTCCATCACACATGCCCTGAGCATTCCCTTAAGGGTCTGAATGGTCCTCTTAGATTGACAATCTGTCTAGGGGTGAAAAGTAGTGCTAAAATTCAATTTGGTTCCTTGAGCCTCTTGTAAGCTTCCCCAGAATCTTGAAGTAAACCGAGGATCTCTGTCAGAAACTATAGAGTCTAGAATCCTATGCAGTCTCACTATTTCATCAATATACTTCTTTGCTAGCACTTGCAAGGAATCAATCTATTTAATTGCCAGAAAATAGGCTGACTTCGTTAGACGATCATCAATAACCCATATGGCATCATTCTTCCTACTGGTCTTAGGCAAAAGTCCATAGTCACTCTTTGCCACTTCCATTTAGGAATGGATAATGGTCTTAACTATCCTGAAGGTGCCCGGTGTTCAGCCTTAACTTGTTGACACACTAGACAGATTATGAAGCTTTAATATTCCTTTTTGAATGAATTCTTGCAAATGATTGTAAAATTTGTA
>JANZXP010000008.1:30604748-30628860 GCA_027576715.1 Erythroxylum flavicans
TTCTTAATAATTTGGTAACAAACTGAGAGGGTGAACTAAGTGAATATCATCAAATTGGGCTAACGAGAGTTAGGTAGTTTGATAGATAAAAATTAAATCAAACCGTTAATTTCATGTAGTGAGAGATCGTGCATAGGTTTTTTGTAGTTTTTAGACAATTTCAGAACTAATTTATGTTTTAGGTCAATTGTGAATCAAGAGATCACAATTCCATAATTTGAATAAGGGATTATAAATTAGGGTTAAAGATTATAACTCGAGAGAGAGTAATCTACCCTAGGACTGTCTAGACCTAGTAATTCAATAATTGCGTAATTAATTAGAGTTTTATTAAGGTAGGATAAAACCCCATTTCTCTCAATTGGTAGTTCCTAGGTTTATTTTTGATTGAGTTGTGCAAACTACTATCCTGTTTATATTTATGAATTTTAATTCTCGTAATTGATTGTTTGATTGATTAATTTTTTGTATTAGTTCTTTATTTTGAATTGTTGCGATTTAGTTCAACTTTAGATTTTAGAATTAGATTAACCCTCCTCATGGGATCGATACCTTAGATACTACACGAATGACCCGTATGCTTGCGAAAATATCGAGATTAAAAATATTAAAACTTTTTCATATCGTAACACCCCAATCAACGGCCTAGCTACTTCTTGGTTCACCGCATTGAACCCCAACCTCATGAAGTCCATAAGGGTCTGCTGTTGCCATCCTTGGTTTGCTCCATAGTCCATGTTGTGCTGAAATTCCTTGACCATTGTTGATTTCCCGATCTCTTCTTCTTCTCCTCGTCGAGCTTCGTAAGGGTTTGTTTTAGTCAATTGATATCTAAGTCTAATGTTTTAGTTGCAGGACTCGAATCTCTTGTGACTCTTGTGTTTATGCAAGAGCACAATTTTTGAAATATAAATGAAAGAATGAAAACAAAAATTAAAAAACTAAACTAAACGTCTTAACTATAGAACTAAATTAATTGCCTCCCTAACGACGATTCCAAAAACTTAATCACACAACTTTTGTTAATATCAAAGACAAAATTCCCGAAGGTGAGTTTAGACAAGTACTCGACATTCAACGAATCTATCTTCTATGGCTATCTCAAATTCTATACAATCATAAAGAAAAAATATAAAATTAGAAATAGATTCAGAACAGAGTGACGGAGGTAGCAACGACGGCAAACCTTTTGTTCTGGGAAGTACTTCGCGTAGGCTTCGTCTCCACATCTCTCTTCTTTCATTTCCTTCCTCAATCTCTCGATAAAGCTCTCTAAGGTTTCGGGATTTGGCTTATGCAAAAGCTCCTATCTTCTGTTCTTTATGTTCTTTAAATACCTTGGTAGCCCTGGGGCTTTTCCAGGGTCGAAATGATCCAAAAAATCCCTCAAAACTTGATATTTTCTCTTGTTATGCATTTACCTGACGCAGGCCACGATCATGGCATGCAGGGCCATGATTGTGGCTAGCATCAAACCTTTTTATCATGATCATGGCCCAAATGTCACGATCGTGTCCCAAGTGTCACGATCGTGGCCTGTGGCAGATTCTTTAGGCCACGATCGTGGGCTGGCTTACATATCTCTGTCACGATCGTGGCACAATTTGGCTTTAAAGTCTCCAAAACTTCTCCGTTCTTCGTTGTTGGCCTTGAAACACTAATAAACACTTCAAGGTACCTCAAAAACATAATATTTAAGCTCAAAGACTTTTACTAATCTATAAAACACTTAAATACATAAACTAACAATTCTAACCTAGACACATACTAAACACTCAATTAACACTTAATACATAACAAATTAAACCCTAAAATATGATGCAAATCACACCTATCATTGCTTTCAATGATCACCTCCTTGATCACAAAATCTTGTTTATGATCAAGTTTTCTGAGTGATTTATGCTTGATGTGGTTTGTGTTAAGAGAGCTTGAATTTGAGTTAGGAAACATAGTTTTTGCATTCATCATAGTTGATGTACACAATTGTGAGTGAATGTTGGTTTTTGTACTTAATGGTATATTAAGTGATTTTATTGTTTCACTAACTTTGATGGCTTTTACACTACACTATCCAAATACATCTCACCTTACCCTTGCCCACATTACAACCTAAAATGTAGTATTCCTTTTTCCCATATTAAGGGTTAGAACCCTAGATAACTGTACTTGAGAAATATTATTGAGAAAATAGGAAATGCATTTCATGCTCATGCATAACAGTAGCATACACACACGTGAATTGATTTTTGTACACATTACAATGACTATTTATGCACTCATTTGACATATTCTGGGGTATAAATGAATTGTATGAAGTGAGTATGATGTAAATAGTGGATATGTTGTTTTAAAAATTGATTTGGTAAGTATAAATATTAATTTGGAATTTTTGGTGAAAATTTAGGAAATTTCTGACATTTATGAGTATTTTTGGACTAGGAAAAGTGCCAAATGGCAAGACAATTGATTTATGGTAGTAGAAATAAATTACATATGGCAGTATAAATTATTGATAAGTGCCATTAGGATTTAATGACAAGTGTCATAAAAAATCAAGAGATAATTGGATTAGAAATTGGAGGACAAATGCTCTAGTTATTAAAAAGGGGTCAAGTACAGCAATAAGAATAGGACATGTGGCAAGTGACAAATGTCATGCCACTTGCCACACATCCATCCACGATATTTCTCAAATGAAAGACCATCTTTAATGATCTTTCACTTATGTTACAAGCTTTCCTCTTCTCTTCTTCTTTGTTATTTTCTTCTATCTTCTTCTTCATTTCCACGACACGCATAAACCTTCACCATCGTGAACCTTGTCATCACCTTTCACTTTATACTTCAAGATCCTTACTATTTCTTCATCTTGTTACTAAAAGAACCACTCTATTCCACCTTAAATGTTGATGATCAGGTTTTGTGGTGAATGAAGAAGCTTTGAGCTAATCAAGTAAGAAGTATATTGTTTGTCATGGCTTACTTGATAGACATATTTTGATGATAGTTTAAGAGGAGAAACAATTATGAAAATGATGTTGAAAATATATGTAACGTGGATGGAGAATGGATATCTTCATGGGTTGTTTAAATATAAACATATGTGATGATAGTTTGAGATTAAATGATAATGAAAATGGAGTTGATTTTATGCTACATCGTGGAAGAATAAATGGACATATTTGGGTTGTTTAAATATAAACATATGTGATGATAGTTTGAGATTAAATGATAATGAAAGTGGAGTTGATTTTATCCTACATCGTGGAAGAATAAATGGACATATTTATGTCATATTTTTATGTTTATGATGAGTAATAGATTATTTATTGTTTTATGGATGATTAATAATGAAAATATTATTGGAATGAGAATTGACAGTTGATGAATATAGAGATGTGTATATGACCTATTTAGTGTCAATGGATGAGTGTAGAAATGAGAATGAATGAGTAATTTAAATATGTTAATAAGTAATTTAAATATTTTCTGTTTTGGGTATATGAGAAATGTGAGTTATAATTTGTTATGTGAGGAAATAGATTGAGTTTGAAGTTAAATAAAAGGCAATGTAGTGTCTTGAAATGAGAAGAACTAGGATAAAAGTTTAGAAATAAAGTGAAGGTGATAATGGAATTGAATGTGAGCTGAAACATTAATGAATGTGTGTATATATTGATGTTCTATTTTTGCGTCTATGATCGAAAATAGATTAAAATATGTTTATGAATGCTATTGAGTTAAAATGGAAGTGAAAATGATGAGGGATTAAGCTAAGAATGATGAACTATGCATAAGGCGTTAAATGTAGTAAGTAAAGAGTGAGAAATCTGGAAAAGTGCAGAAAAATGTGGTAGGCCACGATCGTAGCACTTCTGTCCATGATCGTGGAGAGGAGTTCCATGATCATGGGCAAGGTCTAGAATGGACAAAAATGTGAGTTCTTCTTCTTTAAGTGACGTTTGAATCAACAAATGATAAGGTAGTTTCCTATAGTGCATTTAGGCTTAAATGAGGCTTGAAATGAACCAAGTTGATGATGGATTAAGTAATTAAATTTGTGATATGTTTAAGGTGATAATTGAGGTTAAAACTAAAGAATAGATTGATGATATAAATGTATCAAAAAAATCTAGAAAATTGGAGATGTATAGAAATGAAAGTGAACTTATAAAGGCTAATGTGATTCAAAGGAGATGAATAATATGTATTGAGTAAGAATGAATGAGAAATTGAGTATTTTGTGATCATATAATGCTAGAATAATTTTGATGAATGATTGAATTATGATATTAGAATAACAAAGTTCTTTGAACTATGAACCTAAGTGCAAGCTTGATATACACAAATGATAATGCTTAAATGATCCAGTGATGTGAATAAAGGAAACATACCCAGAATAGTCAAATTGGGCATGCATTATACATTACACATATACATATGCATATGAATGAATGCTTATGAGATTATGCAATTAGTAATGTGTGTATTGCAAGAAGTTGATACACAGGATTGAACATCAGCGTCCAGACATTTTTGGATCATGGAAGCAAATGTTAATCTGGATCATACTGTGAGTTGAACTAGATGGTCTCACTTTGATTGATTATTTCTATTTGAATTTCTGTATTGAATTGATTATAATGTGAATGAAATAATTTCGAACATTAATAGTCTAAGGAGTTTGATAAATGTGAATATATTGGAAGTGCTTCATTGAATGTGAATGAGAAAGAAATAAGCGTTCTCAACATTTCGTTGAATGCCAGACATAGACCCGATGAAAATGAGAAAAAGTGAATTTCTACTAAATAAATGTGAACGACTGCATATATGTGAATTCATGCATTTCATTACATGATACGTATGATCAGATAAAGATAGTTGTGACCGAAGTAGCCACAAAAAAAGAGTTTAAAGTTCAGAATGTAATTAAGAGCCAAAAACTCACTATGTATAATGAGCCGGTATCCCCAATGGATACGGGATAGTTATCAATGAGCATGGTATCTACAATGGATACGAGACAGTTAAAAGGCACTCAGTCACAACAAAGTAACAACTAAAAGTGAGTCACATATGCATTGCATATAAATAAATTGATGTGTATTAAATAAATAATTGAAATGAGATATATGTACTGTTTCGAAACTTAAGTGTGAAATGATGTGCAAATTTTGAATATATGAATTGTCTGTGAATATGAATATGTGAATTGTTCTGTGTTGCTATGAGTGAGCCCATCGAGGGTGGTTCGCTCATTGAGTTCGCAAAACTTACCAAAATTACAGCGTTGCCTTTCAGGCTCAGAGGAGATATCTAATTAAACAAATTGAAGTATAGCCACCGAATTCAGGCATGAGCTAGAGGTCAGGATCAGTTTGCACCTGCATATATCTTCAGTCATTTTTGTGTTACGATTTGTATAACTATTGTATATATACGTGAATTCTGTAATGTAATGACTTTTTTGACTGAATATGTTTGTAAATAAAATGGATCAGTAATCATAATATTAATTGTGACTAGTGATGTTATGAATAAAGTAGGCTGAAAATAATAATTTGTTTTTTAACATGCATGTGATACGTGAAAAATTTACAAGAATGTTCGAGAATATGCCCTATAAGAGTGGGGTGCTACATAAAAAGTCATTTGATTCATGATTATACCTATGAACCTTAGTGATAGAGAAATGAAATGATTTGCAAAGTTGTAGAATGTCATGATCATGACTGGTATTTGAGTGTATCCATAGATATATCTTAGTTAAACACATTTTCCAAGTCTACCATTAGATTACGCAGTTTCTGAAGGTAATGAATATTGATTGATTATGAGTAGAAGCATTGAATGTTAAGCTCTTGCTATGGTTTTTGAAAGTCATTCATCTTTGCTTATGATTATGTGTTCTTGGGAAATATGGGAAATGAGTAAATGTTTTTAGATCTTTGATCTTAATCTTGATGTTTTGCTCGAGGATGATCAAAAGCTAAGTGTGACAGAAATTGATATGTGCTTAATTGATTATGCATTTATTCCATAACACTTAGTGTTATAAAAATGTTTAAGATACTCACTTTAGCTCACATTTAATTTTAGGTACATTTCGGAAGTGAAGAATCTAAATTGACCTGAAAGTATACTCATTGAGCCATCTTTTCAATGTTCATACTCTATAGTCTTCATAAAGAAAGAATAAAAGAAACATTACAAGAAGAAGAGACAAGATAGAGCATGAAAGTGAAGAACAAAAGAATAAAAGCTATAAAGTGGCTCACAGCCAGCTAGTGACATTGCACAACCATAAGCATGTCTCACAGTTGTGCAATGTATGGCATGGGCATGAGACCACTCCCATCCCCATGCCACACCCGTGACACACCAAGTCATTGGGATGAGACTAAGCCAGCTCACCAAAACCATAGCTTTTTAATATAAAAGCTTATGTTAGGCGACAACATATATATGAAGGTCTTTAGTGTTTCCAGCTAGGAGAAGAGTGAAGCTTCGGGAGAGAATAAAGAGGGCAACAGAAGCTCTCAATCGTGAGAGACCCGTAGAGGGTTAACTTCCTAAGGTGACATTGACGTCGACGACCAGGTTAAGCATTCCTTCGTTATATTTGTTGTTTCTTTCTCTTCTTATGGATTGATTGTGTTATCCTATGCATATGGATTTGGGTTTTATGTATGAATGATTGTATTATCATATAGTTCAATTGTTTGTGTACAAATTCATTGCTAGAATTTCAATATAATCCATAATTGTAATATTTGATATTCATTTGTAGCGACTAATGGTTCGTAATCATTAGGGATAATATAACCTATGTTGAATGACCCGAGCGTATATGGTTTTTGCTTAGATTAATCAATTTTTCTAATTTGTATTGTGACTACCCCACTGAATCTAGAGATCGTATCCTAGGTTATTTGGTGATTTGATTTAATTAATAATCGTATCTTAATTAAACAAGACCTAAGGGAAAATGATATGTGCTTAATTGATTGTTTAATTATTTCATAACACTTAGCAATTAATGACATTAAATTGGTTAAGATACTCACTTTGACTCATATGTGATTTTAGGAACAATTCAGAAGCAAAGAAATTAAAGTGAGTTGAAAGCACAATATTTGGGTTATTTTTTGAAGACTTATATTCACACGTCTTCATGGAGTAAGAAGAAGAAAATTAAAAGATAAGAGGAAGACAAGAAAAATGGAATACAAACAAGAAGAATTATAGAAAGCAATGCATGTGTATGTTTTTTCCATGCAAAACGTCAATTTAGTGGAGCAAAACGTAAACGTACAGCGAAGGGCACCAAAACACAGTCATTGGGATGAAGATTAAAAAGAAAACGTAGACAACATTGCGTTAAAAGTATACAACATTTGTGTTCAATGCAGAGAATTGTGTTAAAAGCAGAGAGTATATACGTTTAATGTAGACGCAAAAGTGAAATGCAGGGTTGTTTAAAGAGAGTGACACGCATAGTAAAAGGGGCAAAAACACTATATATGGACCAGAATAAACCACTAAATAGAGAATAGTAGCAGTGGCATAGCGAGAGGAGGTGGAGGCACTAGGTTTTCTCTCGTTATCTTGCACACCCAAAGCAGCTGGAAGATGGTTGGTGCTTGGAGCATAAAAATGGAGATAAAAAGCTAGCTTTTCGATGCTAGTTCAACGGGAATATAGAAACCAAGTCATGGTTAAGCTATTTTATCATTTTAAGGTTGTAATTTTTTTTTGGATTGTTGTGTTGTTAGTATTGATTTAATCAGGTTTTACGATGAATGATCTTAATATGATATTTTGATTGTTCTATTTCGAACCTATTGCTAAAACATTGAATGTAATCCCTAATCATTACTTTTGATGTTTGTGAGTAGCATCTAATGATCCCAAATCGTTAGGAACAACATAACTGAGGTTAGATAACTCTAACATGTAAGGTTACTGCTTATATTAATCATTTTCCATATCATAATGCGGCTGCCAAATTAAATCTATAGATCGTATCCTAGGTTATTTGGTAGTTAGGTTTAATTAATTATCATTTCTTAATTAAACAAAACCTAAGGGAAAACCAAGATTAGGAAAGCATTATATTAGTCTCAAATCGATAGTCCGAAGAGAGTTGTAAAGACATTAGGGTGATGAAATATGCTTGTAGTGTTTAGGCCGAGATTGAACCTAGAACTTGACCTTAAATATATTCGACAGTTTAATCATTTTCGATCGTTTGTTTTAATTTGTTTTCGATAGTTTGCTTTTATTTTATTTTTTAAATTGCTAAAAAATCCAAACCCTTTTTTTTATATTTTCCTTGCATCAATTAATTTTGTTATAGAAATTAACCGAAAATGTCCTGTAGATTCGATCCTAACTCAACATAACTACAAATTTTAGTGTGCAGTGTCAGATAAATTTTACAGTGCACTTGACAGACACTATCTGAAAACTCAAGTTAATAGAGCTTATCATTAATCTATGATCAATAGTTCAAGGAGAGGTAAAAGAGAAATAATTCAAAGAAGTATGTTAATTAGGATATAGGCTGAGAATGAACCAAAGAACTAGAGTCTTAAAGAATTGACCACTTTCATCAATTTTGCATGTTTTCCTTAATTTTCTTTGTCAGTTAGTTTGTTTTATTTTCTTATTTTAAACCAAATCAAACCCTCCTAAAACATAAACACCGATTAATTTCATTTCAAAAGCTAACTGAACACGCTATGAGGGATCGACCTAAACTCACCACTATAGCGATAGGTTTAGTTTATTTTGAGTAGTGGTATGATGCGCTAATGTCAATTTTGGCACCATTTTTAGGGATACCTCTTCTAACTCTTTTATATTCCTAAGTGTGATGGCTTTTAGTTGCTCCCTAATATTAGATTATGTGTTGCTCGAGTGACTCTCCACACTTCTTGTAGACAATACATTGGCTAATTGACCCACTTGAACCTCCAGATTGTGAATAGAAGATGCATGGTTCTTTTCAATTTGATCTAAGTTGGTTTCTATCCTCTTTTGATTTTCATTTTAGCTTACAAATTTGGAATTCAAAACATCCATCAATTTATCCATCTTCGATTCCAATAACCAAGCCTATCTTACTGAAATCCTAGTAGGCTTTAAACTCTCATGAGATTCCCTATATCATTATTAGACCAAGGAAAAATTAGGTGGTTCTTCCACCTAAGATTATAGGTATTGGAATACAAATTATTACCACCTTAACCATATCGTGCTCCCATGAAGTTGAGTTGCTCCATGTTGTTGTTTTCCACTATAAAGCAATCAGCTGAGACACGATTTTCTTATCTATCCAATTCGCATCCATGCTGAATTACCTTAAGTGGGCTGAAAGAAGTGACTTTTAGGACATTCAATTATTTGTCCAAGTTTGCTACTTTAGCCTATAATAATGTCATTGAATCCACATCATACACTCCCTTCTGATCTCGAAAGGTTGGTTATTGTTTACTCATCTTCGATATCCATAAATAGCTATTTTTTTACCATCTCTTGTAATAAATCATGTGCAACTTTAACTATTTTCCTCATTAACAAACCATAAACTACTGCATCTATAGTGCCTTGTATGAGCAGATTCACATCATTGTCATACATTTGTAGAAGGGACTCTTTTAGGAAATTATGACAAGGACAACTCCTTTATAACTCTTTGAATCTCTCCTATGCTTATCCTAATGATACCCATTCACTTTGCTGGAAATTGGTAATCTCCTTTATAAGCTTAGTGATCTTTGTTAAGGGAAAATATTTAGCCAAAAGGGCTTGAACTAACTACTCCTATATTGTGACTTTCTTTAGGTTGAGAGAGTTCAACCATACCTCGACTTGATCTTTAAGTGTAAAAGGAAAGAGCCTCATCTTGACTGCATCTTCTGATAATCCATTATATCAAAATATGTTATAAATCTCTAATAAATTGGCCAAATTAGCATTAGGATCTTCATTAGCCAATCCAAAAAATTGGACAATAGTTTATAGCATATTTAGCAATGTTGGTTTAATTTTGAACGTGATGAAGTCCATAAGGGTTCTTTATTGTTCTCTTTGATTCCTTTCCTTTTCCATTGTTCTTTCTATTGCTTCTTAACAGCTTGCTTTTCGAATCTTCCTCTCTTACTTGGTAATGTTAGGAACTTGCGTATCTTTTAATTTGTTAGAACCCTTTGTAGATCTTGTGTTCTTACACTAGAAATCACACAAGAAAAGTGTTGAAATCCTTAAAACAATGTAACTTTAACTATAGTAGGTGCTATAAAACAAATCCTAGGCAACGATGCCAAAAACTTATAGAAGTTTTAAATGAAAAACTTTCTTAACTAAAAGCATACATATTGTATCTTATAGCGTAAAAAGTGTTGTCCCATGAAGATTATAGTAGTCACCCAACAATTTTGGTAAACTTTGTTTAAGTTAAAAAAATAAGATGAATAACTAATAATTTAAATAAAAACAAAGA
Organism: Erythroxylum flavicans; assembly: GCA_027576715.1. Classification (NCBI taxonomy): domain Eukaryota; kingdom Viridiplantae; phylum Streptophyta; class Magnoliopsida; order Malpighiales; family Erythroxylaceae; genus Erythroxylum; species Erythroxylum flavicans. Next base: position 30,615,262 of record JANZXP010000008.1, read on the forward strand.
CTTCATAACTAAATAATGAACTAGGCAATATTGAATTTATTGATTGATCAATGTTGAAAACTAGGAATTACTTATATCCTTATTTGTTTTCACTTTACCTTCTTGATTTAATCATAGTTGATCTTAGATATTCAAGAATTATGATTACCCTCTCTTAAGATTAATCAAGTAATCCTAATTAAAATAGATAAAAATTGGATTGTGATCTCTCAATCTATCAAAACTCTTTTTAATTATGCAACTAGATTTGAGGCAATCTTATGGATAACTAATAAACAATTAATATTGCTTTTTAATTGCCTATTATTTTGATGTTTATAAGTTTATTAAGGTACCAACTCTTGCTGTGCAACACAACATAAGTGATTTAATATAATCTCTCGATTCAAATTGAATATAAAATAATAAATATCACAAGCATATTTCATTAAATCAAGAATGTAAAGTTTAATAAAAAAGTAAGAATAATTCCTAAAAAGGAATTGAGCAATATATAAATGTAACTATATATCCTAATTCAATTATCATTAATATCTAACAACAACAAAGAAATAAGGAAAGAGTATATAATTAAATGTGAAAGTCTTCTCTTCTTTGCCTTGAGCTAGAAAATCTACAACCTTGTTCTTGAGAATTTTGCTCTTTTGATTTCCTAGTCATCAAATGTTGTTTTTCTCTTGTTTATGTACTCTTAAGTCTTATAGGGTTTTCCCACTGTTTATCTTCCAAAAATAGTCTCAAAATGTCAAAAGTACAAAAAACTTACGACCTAAAAAAAACAACTTGCACGATTATGCATGACACTACTCCAACCCATGCACGATCGAGCTAAAGACTTTCCAATCTATTACTTCCTCATGCACGATCATGCCAGACATATTTCTCTAGCCTTTTCTTCATCTTTTCTTTAATTTTCCTATCTCCACTCATCACTAAACATATTAAACAACCCTTGAAATATGTAATTAAGATCAAATTCTTAACTTAAACAAAAACCAATCAAACAAAACACATAAAAACACAATTCTACATATGATCATCCTTTAAGAAAACATTAAAAACACGCTTTAACACTTCGAAAATACATTATGATTCACATCTATCATGTACTTTTTGCTTGCTAAAAATTATTGTGACTCCATCTCTATGTTCTAACTCTTAATTAGATGATAGGAGTGACAAGAACTAACTCCATAAATCAGTATTTTCAACTTCAACAACAATCTATGCTACAAGCTACATGCCTTTATCTCCATTCCTTCCAACTGCATTAATTAGTTGCCTTTGAAGTTTAATCTTCAAGAAACAATCATCCATCCTAAATATAGGCCTCAAAAGCCTCCATCCATCTTTTATAGCTCCAAAACAAATGTATAACCTCTTGAACAGCAATAATGAGGTTGATAGTTGTGGTTTACATTATATTTTAGTAGGTGTTTTAGTATGTTTTTAGGTGTTGATTAGGTTAATTGTGCATATGTTGTAACATCCCCTTATCCCATTATTAGGGTTAGAACCCTTGGATGTTTTATATATAAGAGTTTATTGAGAATTTAGAAATGCATTTCATGCATTATATGCTATACACTTGCACGTGAATAATATTGTTATTCATGAAATAATTGCACATGCATTCATTGACATTTTTCGAGTATGATTGATGTATAAATGCAATTAAAATGCGAATTGTGGATTATTTATTTTGCAAATTTATTTGGTGATAATAGAATTATTTTCGTATTTTTGGAGACATTTCGAATATTTTAGAGATTTATTGAAAATTTGAGGTAATTTCGACTAGGAAAAATATAGAAATAAGAGACAAATAGAAGTGTGACAAATGGACCTATTAAGAATTTACAATTGGACAAATTACTAAGTGACAAGTGGTAGCCTTACATTGATGACAAATAGGCTACATGCAAATGTGACATGTGGCGTTGTATGATGAAGCCACTTAGGTCATGTTTGAGTAAGAAACTTTCTGCAGCTCCTTTGTTTTGTCTCCATAAACACACCATGTTCCTTCTTGTTTTTCCATCACCGAAACCCATTATTTGCTCTCCCCATTTCTAAAACTTCTGCTGTAAGATTTCAAGTGTAAATAAAGTAAGTGGTGTTTTATTGATGTAAGTTGTATGGGTAGTGTAAATGACAATTTGATGATGTTTTAATGTTTGTAAATGGGTGCATGCATGAGTGCTGTAGGAAGATAAATGAATGCATGCGTGAATGGCTTTGATGCATATGCAGATGGTGAAGCAAGAAGCAGATTCAGTGATATGTTTAACAAGACGAAAGATTGAAGCTGGAGCATGTTATATGTAGTGTTTTACTGAACTTCCATCTTTATTTAGAGCATAACTTGATATGTGAATATTCAAATTAGATATAGTTTGACTCAGAGTAATTATTGAAACAGGGCTATATTTTTCATGAAGGAAAATAATTTGAAATCTGTCATTAAGAGTCTTAGAATTTGGTTTGAATTTGAAATTTGTGTTCTATCGTGGTGTGGGAACAATCTATAGATTTTTATTACAACTTGCACGATATTGAACCAAAATGCATGAAATTTATGTCATTAGACACTTAAGACATTTTGGAACATTATTTTAGTAGAAGTTATTACCTAAATACCTCATTGGCTAGGTCAAAAGGGTCATAAAAATTTGACCTGAAATTTACTTAAGAAAATATGGAAAAAAATTGCAGAACATGTGATATGGAAAAATATAGAATAGGCACTGTTTTGGGTTTTATGATCAATCGTGAATTATTGAAATGTGTATTGATGTTACTGATCTGAGACTGAAGTAAGAATAATAGAATTTTAATAATGAAGTGTTTGATAAAAGGGATATCAAGTTAAGGAAAAGGATAGGTTTCATGAATGAAATTATGTAGTTGAAGAGGTTTAATCAATTGATTAGAGTTTGATGATTTCATGAAAAAAAATTAGTTTGTAAATGAGTATGGAATGATGTTGTGATTGTGGTGAAGTAATCTAAAAAATGGGAGTGAACTTGATGTTAAAATGTATGTGAATTTTGGATAAAAGAGGAAAGGAAGAAAAAGGTGATGGCTTGTGTGTATGAATTTTTTTTTTAAAGTCTGCATATGAACTAGAGCATTTTTACTAAACAGCTTTGAGTCTTTTGGCTATACCTTTTTCATCCAACCTTAAAATGACTTGAAATTTAAACCAATAGATTCCTAACATAATGTTCTTCCTCTGTATGAAAATTTTGATCCATCTGAAGTCATTCAGGAAAGATTTGATTGATAAATTTAGGATAAAAATGAGAAAGTGAATTGGAGTATTTTCGTTGAACATGCTTCGTTATTTTGAGTATTTCTTCATCTGTAGATTTTTAAATGAGTTGATTCTTAATTCAGATTAAATTAGAGTCATACGGATACTACTTTATTGAAGAAGTCAAATTCTAATTCTGTCTCTAAGCCTTTCAAAATCTGGCTTGAAATTGAGTATTGACTGAGACTGTCGTACTACCCAAGAAAAAATCATATCCTCTTGATATTGAATAAACTTTATTGATAGAAGCCGAATTAGACAAAGGTGTTCCCACAAAGGTTGTAGTTATTCTTTTAGCTTTTGATTGGTATAATGTTTATAATTTTTGGGTATGGGAATTGAGAGATATGAGTTGTACACCTTCAAGGGTATGATCATGTACTAGCCAAAAGTTCAAATGTACCCAGTATGTGGTATTGTGACCATAACTCATAGAATACTAAATCAATTTGTATGATTTTAGTGTCATTCAAAACTTAAGACATAGGAGAAAAATTTTCCAAAAGGATGTGTTACCAAATTGCTTTACTTTATAGATGATAATATTCATGCAAAGTAGACCCAAAAGTATGTTTTTAGACAAGTCTGGATGGTTAAATTGAGTATTGATATATGAATGAATATTGTGACAAGAATAATGATAAGGAACTCGGAATTGTCATGAACATGCATTGTATGTATTTAGTATACATGAATGTGCATAAATAACATATTTGTGCAAAATTGTGATATCTGTATGTATGACATGTTTTAGAGGAACACATTAAACGACAGCATCTAGACATTACCGGGACTTCAAGGCAATAAGCAAAAGGGAGCATTTATGAGTCAACCTAGATGATCTTCTTAGGATTGATTGATTTTGTTTAACTTCCAATTATTAAACTATTTGTGATCTGTATGTGAATTCCAGACTTTAATAGTCCGAGAAGTTTGATAGTCGGGAATATATTAGAAGTGTTCTGGTTGCAATTAAAATTTGAATGACATATGTTTGCAATTGAATTTTGAATGCTCAATGAAAGTTGAATGCCAGACTAAGGTCCGATAAATTATAAGATTCTGTCTGTACTTTATAAGTGAATGCTATTCATGGCATATTTTGTTATTTGATGCATTTCATAAAATGCATGTTCAGATAAAAACGTTGTGATCAAAGTAGCCAGTTTGAAAGAGCTATAACCTTAATATTCTGCACTTATAGCTCTGCTCCGTGATTTCTATTTCTGACTAAGCCCAATGGGCCAGTATCTATTTCTGTCTGTATCTGTAAGGCACTCGGTCACAACAAATAATACAGAATCTAGAGTCTCATATGCATCTGCCTTTGTATATTTATGATTATGAAACATATGCTTGTGAATTCTTTTTGAAGTTGTGATGTTACAGCGATATGTCATGATAATGTGACTGATTAGATTGTACAAATTCTGAAGGAAGGTATATAAAGTGTATGGTATTTATTATATCTTAATATGATGTGAAATGTTGCGAATTTGATTGGTTGTATGATATTTATATGTAACCTAGAGTGAGATCATTAATGATGGTTCAGTCATTGAGTTCACAAAACTCATTAAAAATTATAACGTGACTTTTTAGGTACAAGACAGGAGACATAGATTCCTAAGATTTTCTAAAAGCACATTTTGGACTAAGATATGGCTCAAAGGTCCGTCTGCTAGCATTTGAGGAGTTATAATTGTCTTAAGTAGTTTACATATGTCATGTAGAACTTGTGTAAGGTTGTAAATATTGGTTTTAATGACTTCAATGTAAACAATTATGAATGAATGAAATGAAAAGTTGAGTTTTTTTTTAAGTATTGTGTTTGGTGACTTTTACATAGATAGTTGATTCCATGATTAAGTTGGATATGTTGCCATGTTATAAAGTGAAGATGAGATAGTTAACACGCCATTATTATAGATTATATACTGGAATGTCCTCAGGGTATCCCGATATGAAATCTATAGCAATGGGGTATTGCTATAAAGCGTATCTTCTAAAATTCCCAATTAATTTTCCAATTAAGCTTATTAAGGATATCAAAAGAATCCTAAGTAATTCCCTCTGTAATGGATTTAGATCCCTAAAAGAAGTATGCTGGCCAATCGAAAGCTTAAGAAGTACTAGGAATAGAACGCATTTGAGCTTCAAATAGGATACTTACGACTATGATAATTTGACACTTAATTAATGATAAAGAGACTTTATGGGTTAAGGACACATAAGAGGAATACTTTAAAAGTGGAAGCTTCTCCATGTAGCCTAAACATAACATTTCTACTATCATTAAACACCTATTGAAGCTCAAAGAAAATATTTAATAAGAAAGGGGAAAGATACCATCTTTTTTGGTTTGATAATTAGAGAAACTTTATGCTATTACATCTGCATACTAGATTTTCCTTTATTTAATTAGTAATACTTATCAATGATAAGGTTAATATGGCCATAAGAGAGAATAAAGGGAGCTACAAACATAGTGGTATGGCTAATATACTTGCATAATTCCTAAGCTACTCTCCCATTCCTTATAAAATGGATATTATCATCAAGCTTAGGAATAGATTTGGAAATTCTCTAATTCCTCCTATGCCTCCCAATTAAATCCTGATCTTTAGGAGGTTCCTCAATCTAAACATGTATGGTTTAAAGGGCATGCCCTTAAGATTTCCCTTATCCTTTAGATGGAGGCTAGAAATTGCCATATAACTTTAGATCAAATGACATGGACTCCTAATTTCCACTATATTCTCTGCCAAATTGATTTTGAGACTATCGGTCATCTGTATTTCACTTGTCTACATTCTAACTTTATTTGGAGATGTATGTTAAGATGGTGTCACCTTCAACATCAACCAAGTTCTTAAAATGCGACTATCAATTAGGCCTCTGAAGTTAGGTACTCTAATCTCAATGATCAATCAATCTTTAAATTATGCTTGAGCTATAGAGTATATATTCCATAAAGAGAAATGAACTATAGAAGATTCACAAACACTAGGTCAAACCCTTAAGAACTAAGCAGACACATGCACACTAAATTAAGAGAGTTAATTGTTGCAAGGAACCTCCACCTCAATTGCATTGCCAATTACAAAGATAGAATGAACCTTCCTTAATGGTAATAGTGGTGTGGGTAAAGTTACTAAGAATCTAAATTTATGGGAAATATTATTGGGTAGCTTGCCTCCATGTTGTGGTCTAACTTTATCTTAACTCTAAAAAGAGGTAAGAGTTCTTAAGTCCCCTTTTTTGTTGATTAGTTTCGTATATTTTGGTCCTTAAGATGTTATCTACTCTCCTAAATACATATATGTATATTTTTTATACACATTTTATCTTTAATCTAATATTATTTCTTTATTTAAAAAAGAATAAGACGTGGATTTATTCAATGAATAAAGAAATCGAAGCCATCAAAGCAATGATATAGGGGAACTTTTTTATCTCCTAAAAGGTCATTATTCCATTAGATTCAAATGGGTGTACAAAATAAAAATCATGCCAAAGGTGAAATAGAGAGATACAAGTCAAGGATTGTAATCAAAAGGTGCAAGCAAAAGCAAGAAATTGACTATAGTTATTCAATAATATGTCTTGCTGACTAAAATTATTGAAGAATTCATAAATTAGATGCCAAGTATGCTTTCTTTAATGGTTATTTAGAGGAAGAAGTATATATTGAGCAACCAATGGAATATACATGTGAAGGCTAATAAGATAAAGTGTTAAGTTAAACAAGGTGTCATGTAGATTTAAACAATTGCCTAAAGTTTGAAACTTTAAAATTAATAATTATTTCCAAGATAATAGTTTCATTCGATGCCTAAACAAATATGTTCTTTATGTTAAAAAGGATAAAATCTTTTTTTTCTTGCTTATATCTATGTGAATGATCTTATCTTTATAGGCAACAATCTAAAGATGTTTAAAAAGTTCAAAGATTCTATGACCTAATAGTTTGAAATAAGTGACATAGGACTGATGTCCTACTAATTAGTAATCAAGATGAAGTAAATAGAGAGTGGAATTTTCATCACTCATGAAGGTTATGCAAAAGAGACGCTTTTGAAGTTTAAGATGTTAGATAATAAGTCAATTAACACTTTTATGGAGTATGGAATAAAGCTTTCCAAGCTTGATGGAAAAGAAAATGTACATCCAATTTTATTCGTAAAACTTGTAAGAAGCTTAAGCTACTTGACTTGCACAAGACTAGGCGTCTTATTTTCAATTGGTAATCAAATGAAAAGTGATAAAAGCATTATCTAGTATCTAAAAGTACAATTGAGGATGGCATATTTTACTTACCTTAAAAAAACTTTAATTTAATGGGCATTTGTGATAATGATTTTTCCTAAGATCTTGGTCACTGATAGTTGTGCATTAGGATATGTTTTTACAGGTAATTAGCATGTGTTTTCTAGCATAATTGTTGATTATTGTTCTAGTTTAGGATTCATTTTGTATGTTTTTGTTAAGTTTGATTTTCATTGTTTTTCTTGTGTGTTTGATGTTAATTGAGAGCAAGAATTGACTATTTTTAGATAGGAAGAAGGAAGGAGCAACTTGGAGGGTGAACTAAAGATCAAAGAGGAGAAGACATGAGGAGTGCATTTGTGACAAATTCCCACATTCATGGGAATCATGCAAATTCCCACGTCACTTGGGAATAACAGAAGAAAATGAGAGATGTATCTGTGACAAATTCCCATGCTCATAGGAATCATGAAAATTCCCATGAACGTGGGAATTACAATCCGAGGCAATCTTAAAGGCTTCATTAAACTTAGGTTTTTAGACTATAAAAAGGGAATTAAGCCTCCATCTTCAAGGGAGACGACACCCACCTGTAGAAACACCATCCTTGAGTGAATAATACATGTTTTGAGCATTGAGGAAGGATTAAAGACAAGAATTATCATCAAAATTAGGAAAAATCATACATCAACACTAAAATTCCATATTTTGGCAAAGAAGAGAAGGAGTCATTCTATTCAATTTTCTACCATTTTAATCTCTTCTATTCTTTGTAAAAATGGATTAATTGAATGTTGACAATGTTATGGAGATCATGTTAGGTTAATTTTATTTTAGGGATTGCTTTTGGAACTATTATGTTGAACTCCTTTTTTATTGAATTAAATGAAATTGTCTTTGTTAATTATTATTTTTAATTGTCATCTTGCAACAATTCGAGAGAGTAAGTGAGTTGAAATTTATGTAGAATCGTACAACAAGAGTTGGTGACCTATATACTAGCAATCATCACGTTAATTGAATAGTTAGAAGAGAGATCTCGACTACTCAATTGATCACCCATAGGATAGTTTGATAACTAATTGAATCGGTAGAGTCATTGGGTAGGTTGAGAGATCGTCCAATTGATTCCCGTTAATTCAATTAGGGATAAATAGTTACACCTTGAGAGAGGGTAATTAGTACATTTGGAAATCTAGGGTCAGACTCAATCGATAAAATAGGAGGGAGACAAAATAGGAAAAAAAGTAATCTCTAGTATTTAGATTTTTGAATTCAAATTTTTTGCAATTTCGGTATTGTCCATTATTTACATTAGTCTTTTAATTTTAATTTAAGTTTTCAGATTATTTGCATTTCATAATTTAGTTTATTAAACAAAGTTGTGTCTAAATTAAGCGATGTCTGGGCATCAATCCCTGTAGGATCGATATCTGCTTTTTACTACAAGTCAAGACGCGTTCACTTGCGATTTTTGAGTGTAAAACAAGTAGATAGGTTTTACTATCAACTTATGCTAGGATAGTGTAGCGAGAATTAGCACGAAGGAAAAAATATGCTAAAGGGGTGAAGAGAGTTTGTTAGTTTAACAATGTTTCCTTGCCAAGGTTAAATGTATCTGTTAATCATATTCTCAATTACACCATAAGCAAGGATCTATTTCACCCTCTAAAATCGTTAATGAATAGCCTTAAGGATATATATTCAAGTTTTTTTTCTATCAATATTATAGGCATGAGGTGGAAGAGTGTTAAGATCAATATTATCCCTAGTAAAAAAAGGATAGTTGGATAATTTTTGGTAACCTAGAGGCAACAAAAGATGATATAATCAGTTATGCTTAAGAGAACACAATTAAAGAACTAGGGAATATCACCTACAGATAAGGCCATCAACACTGTTGTAGGTGATTCGAGACCATACAAATTTATTTATATGTAGTCTTGAAACTTCAGTTAATATCTTGGGTAATGCAAAGAGGAAGAGGAGAGAAAGGAAAAAGATTACTTTTAGGAGGAGGATTAAAGTGGCAATCCCAATCAATGTGATGGTTATAATGGTGACCCTAGTCAGCTATAAGGAGGAGGATCATGGATGATAATGAAAGCTTTATTGATGCTCTATTCTTTTAGGAATTTAAGGCTTTGAGATTCATAAAGACATAACTCAATCATGTATCAATTCCACTAGTTGACCATGCCTATGCCTTGTAAAAGATCATATTGTTTACTAAAGTTATGGCTGCAAGATCTTATTGTTACAATTTCATTATGGTAAGACCTTGATAAAGAAAACACATGCAAGAGGGGGGTGGGGGGTCGGTAAATTGTGTGTGATAAAAAATTTCAAGAAACTCTCAATTCGATAAGATCCTGCTAAACAAAATAAGTTTATAAAAAGGTCCTATCAACTTTTGAAAGGATCTTGTTAACGTTGAAAATAAAAGGAGCCTATTAATTGAAAGGAGCATGTTAATGCTCAAAACAAAAGAAGTCTATTAATCGAAAGGAGCCTGTTAACCGTTTAAACATGAAAGGAACCTCTTGCAATATTAAGATAAAAGAAACCTGTTAAAAACTGAAGGAGGTTGAAAACACAAACACTATAATGTGAAAATTTAAAAGTTAAGAAAGAGAGAGTGACATAGTCGATTTATACTAGTTCGGCTTATAACAAAGTCAACGTCTCGTTCCCAATTATTCAACTTGAGTATTTCACTATAAACTTCAAGTGGTAAATTTTCACAAGCCTCTTTAAACTCACAAGTACATATTTTCAAGGTTTTTCAACCTTCCACACTCGTAGTGTTAAACAAGCCTCTACAAGCTCTCAACAAAAAGTGTATAAAGGGTTTACCAATCTCTCTCAATAGAGTGATTACACTTTCTAAGGCACAAGGAGTTTGATAGAGATATGAATTTAAAGAATATTGATGCTGTTAAAGTATTTTATAAATTTGTGTATATTCGTAACTGCAATGGTTCTTTCTTAAGTAGACATTTTCTTTAACTAGCAGTTGCTTTATTTTGATTCTGAGTTGACTTTTTATATGATAAATCTTCAATATTATCTCTGATGGAGCCTTCCAATATTCAGACATTAAAAGAAAAGCTTTGACAAAAATTTCTGGAGCTAATTGTTTAAATAGTAAGATCCTTCCAAACGTTGTGGAATCATTTCTTATAATGTAAGTTCATTAAAAAATCCTGCAAGAAAGAAAGTATTTTTCTTATGATTTTATATAACACACCACTACCATAGAGCACGTGCCCGAATATCCAGAGGACATTCAAGAACATACCCTATTAAAATGGCATGTTAGAGCAATCACATTCATTTATATGGCATCATACAGAACATAATTAATCAAAAGATCAACTCCTCATTTCATTCACAAACATATTTACACTGTAGCATTACACTACATAATACATGTATTTACACTACTAATCGACAATTTACGTATGCTAAGTTTTAATATTTATAACCTTGATATTACCGCAAGCGCACAGTTCATTTACGTAGTATCTAAGGTAGCGATCCCAAAAGGTGTAGGAGGAGTAATTTAATCCTAAAATCTAAAGCTTGACTTAAATTCGCAATAATCCCTGATTAGATTATAAAATTGCAATCTCTTGATTCTCAATTTACCCAAAGCCTAATTTAGTTCTGAAATTGTCTAATATCCTACCGAAACTTATGCACGATCTCTCACTACAAAAATTTAATGGTTTGATTCAATTCTTTATCTACCAAAGTACCTAACTCTCGTTAGCCCAATTTGATGGTAGGCACTCAATCCACCCTCTTATTAAGAATAGAAATTGAATCACGAATAACTCAATAAAATCACAACAAATCAAATTTTATTAATATGAAAGATAAATCCTGAAGGTGAGTTTAGATAGTATCCTTAACATTCAACAATATATCATCTATGACTATCTCAAATTCTATACAATTGTAAGAATGAAATAAACCAGAAATAGTTTGGAATGGATGATGATGGAGGTACCGATGGTGGGAAACCACCTGTTTTGGGAAGTAATTCATGTTGAGCTTCTTATCCATGTCTCTCTTCCTTCGCCTCCTTCCTCAAATCTCTTGATAAGCTCTGGAATTTGGATGATGCAAAAAGCTCCTCTCTTATGTTCTTATTGTTCCTTAAATACCTTGGAAGCCCTAGGGTGATTTGGGGTCTAAACGGTTCAAAACGTTCCTCGAAACTTGGCGTTTTCACTTGTTTTCATATTTGTCTAACGCAGGCCACAATCGTGAACTGTCTGTCATGATCGTGGCCAGTGTTTAACCCTTTCTGTCATTATGGCTCAAGTGCCATGATTGTGACCTGGTTTTAGCCTCTCTGTCACGATGGATCCTGGTGGCTCACATCTTTCTGTTGGGCTGTGGTTTTGGCCCAAAACTCTCCAAAACTTCTTTGTTCTTTGCTGTTAAACCTGAAACACTAACAAAAACATCAAGTTACCTAAAAAACCTAACATTTAAGCTCAAAGACTCATACTAACCTATACAAACACTTAAACACATAAACTAACACATTTAAAACCTAAACACACAATCAACACTCATATTAACACTAAATACCTAATAGATTAAACCCTAAAACATAATGCAAATCACAACTAAGAACATCCCCATACTTAAACATTTGCTTGTCCTCAAGCAAACAAAACAACAAACATACAACACACAATGCAATAATGAGGCAATGAATTTAACTTCATAAAATAAATACAGTCATACAAGTAATATCTAATAATTAACATGCAAAACCTGAGTCTAGGGTCTTTAAACTAAATATACAAATTAATCGAGATCTAAGTGTTAATTTATTTATCCTATTCAATTGCACACATACATTAATAATTCTTTGGTCCTTTAGACCTTGTAACTGTTCCTAAGTATGGTTTCATGAAAAGTCAAGCTTATTACAAGTCCGTTAGGTTTTTATTAAGAAAACACACATTTTTTTAAATTTAACATAGACTTAGTCTTTTCACACGGAGGCAAACATTAGTTATGAACGTCAATCTAGTTACTCGACTAAGTCATGTTTTTATTAAACCGCTTGGTTGAAACGTCATTATAGCTTTTTGAAGTGAAGGCACACATTTGCGATGCGTGTCGATCTAGTTACTAGGCTATATCATGTTTTCAACTGGCTACTGATAGTTGCATTTTGCATGATGTTTTAGGGTGTAATCTGGTAAGTATTTGGCATTAAATTGAGAGTTAAGTATATGTTCATGTGTTAATTATGTTACTTTGTATGTTCATGTGTTTTTTATGGGTTAGTATGAATCCTTGAGATTAATTGTTATATTTTTTAGGTACCTTGATATGTGTGTTAGTGTTGCAGGGTAAATGGGAAAGAACGATGAAGATTTGAAGAGTTTTGGGTTAAAAGACATAGGCCACGATCGTGTAAAGTGGCTATGATTGTGACAGAGAAGGAAAAGCCAAAAGTAACAAGGTCATAATCGTGCACCAGAGCCCATGATCATGACAGAGAGCGTTAAGTCAAGCTGTGATTGTGCACTCCAAGCCACGATCGTGACAGAAATGATAAACCACCAGCCATGATCATAGCAGGTAGGGCCATGACCGTGCCCTACGTCAGGCTGAAATGAAAACTCAAATTTTGAGTGATTTTTTAGACCATTTTGACCTCGAGTTTGACCTAGGGTTGCTACAAAATAAATAACACACTACAAGAAAACCGCCAATAATCATTAAAGAGAGAAGAGAGTTGTGTCAAAGGAGCAAAATTTTGTCAAACCCGAGAGAGACATAGAGAGAAATCAAGAGATTGAGAAAGGACACGAAGAAAGAGAAACATGGAGACGTGTTAGACTCGAAGTACTTTTCAAAATAGGTGGTTTCCCGCCGTTGCCACTTTGAGATTCCGTTCCAGATAGTATTTCCATTTATTTCAGTTTTATTTATGTATAGAATTGAAATAGGTGTTGAGATTCGTTGTGTGAATGTTGAGT
>JANZXP010000008.1:30642552-30655760 GCA_027576715.1 Erythroxylum flavicans
TTAGATTCTAATAATATACATGTTTCCCATACATCTCTATGTATATGTATATTACTTACAAAAGAATCTTGGCACCTTTTGACCAGATATATAATGCTCACAAAAATAAAACCAAACTCTTTTGTTTTATTAATAATAAATATTTTTATTACAAAACTGTAACTGAAGGAGATAAAGTTACATATAAATACACTTGCTTTCTAGGGCACTATATTTACATAACTACAATAGCTTTACCCACCATAACCCTTACCACATTACAACCCTAATCAAGTCCTTTTGATCTATTTATGCATGCAATCATTGTTAAGGAGAATTGGTGTATTAGCAAGCCTATGGTAGTGTAGATTCCTATAGGAAGTTTGAGCGAAACACTAACCATCAAACACTTGAGAGAAATGAGTGAAAATCGTGAGGAAAATTTATGTTGCATCTTTACTTATCTTTGGGTGATAGTGTTAATTCTTACGTTTGCTTATGTACACCAATGAAAATGTAGTCATGATATGTGTATTAACTTGATATTTAAGTTGGATTAAATTTGAGGGATTGTATGCTTTGATCTTTGTGAAAATAAAGTTATACAATTGAGTGGTTGTATTTATTTTGCTCGAGGACAAGCAAAGATTTAAATGTGGGGATATTGATCGTTGTGCATTAGTATATGTTTTTCTAGGTAATTGGCATGTGCTTTCTTGCATAATTATTGATTATTGTTGTAGTTTAAGATTCACTTTATATGTTTTCATTTAGTTCAATTTCCATTATTGTTCTTTTATGTTTGACGTTATTTTAGGGTAAGAATGGACTATTTTTATGTAGGTAGGAAGAATGAGCAAGTTGGAGATTAAGTTAGAGATCAAAGAGGAGAAGAAAAGAGGATTCCATCTGTTGCCAATTCCCACAATCATGGGAATCATGCCAATTCCCACGATCGTGGGAATTACAATCCTAGACAATACGCGGTGCTTCATGAAACTTAAGGTTTTTAGACTATTAAAGCATAATTAAGCCTCCATCTTAAGAGAAGAGACGAAACCCTTCTGTAGAAACACCATACTTGAGTGAAGAACACATGTTTGGAGCCTTGAGGAAGGATTGAAGTTAAGGATCATCATCAAGATTAGAGAAAATAACACATTAATACCAAAGTTTCCAGATTTTGACAAAGAAGAGAAGGAGTTTCTTATTCAATTTTCTATCAAATTTACTTCTTCTATTCTTTGTAAAATGGTTAATTTAAATGTTGATGATGTTATGGAGATCATGAGTGGCTGATTTAGTTTTAGGGATTGCTTTTGAACTATTTTATTAGAACTCCTATTTTATTGAATTGAATGAAGTCTCTTTGATGATCGTTGATTTTATCTGTGTTCATGCAATAAATTGAGAAAGTGAGTAAGATTAATTATGTAGGATTGTACAATAAGAGTTGGCAACCTATAGACATACAATCATCACGTGACAGAGAGGCCAGATCCAAGCCACGATCGTGGTACTTGGGCCACGCTCGTAATAGAAAGCCGTAGAGGCTAGCCACGATCATGGTAAGAAGGGGCCAAGATCATGACCTGCATCGGGCAGATGCAAAAATAGGTTAAAACGTCAAGTTTCAAGGTACTTTTTAGACCATTTCAACTTTAGACAAACCCAAGGGCTGCCTAGGTATTTAAGGAACATAAGGAACAAAATAAAGGAGATTTTTGCATCAGCCAAATTTCGAAAACCCTAGAGTGTTTATCAAGAGATTTGAGGAAGGAATCAAAGGAAGAGAGACCCTGAGAAGGTTCCTACGCGAAGTACTTCCTGGAACAGGAGGTTCTCCACTGTTGTTACCTCCATCAATCCATTCCACTCATAATTTTTTACTTTATTTCAATTTTATTGATGTATAGAATTGGGATAGTCGTTGACAATAGGTTTTGCTGAATGTTGATTTATGTCTATACTCAACTTCGGGATTTTTATCTTTAAGATTAATGAATTTTGATTTATTGCATTTTTATTGAGTTATTAAGATTTAATTTCTCTCCTTAATAATTTGGTAATAAACTGAGAGGGTGAACCGACTGAATATCATTAAATTGCACTAACGAGAGTTAGGTAGTTTAATAGATTAAGAATTGAATCAAACTGGTAAAATTGTATAATGAGAGATCGTGCATAGGGTTTCGGTAGGTTATTGGACAAATTCATATCTACTTTAGGTTTTGGGGAAATTGAGAATCAAGATTGCAATTCTGTAATCTAAATTAGGTTTATAAATTAAAGTTAAAAATTATAACTCGAGAGAGAGTAATCCACCCTAAGACCATCTAGACCTCGTAATTCAGTAATTTCATAATAAATTAGGATTTCATTAAGGTCAGATTAAAACTCCTTTCTCTTAATTGGTAGTTCCTAGGTTGATTCTAGATTGGGCTATGCAAATTGCTATCTTGTTTATAAGTTCTGAATTTAATTCTTGAGATTGATTGCTTGATTGAATAATTTTCTGCTTAGTTATTTATTTTAATTATTTGCGAATTTGAGTTAAGACTTAGATTTAAGGATTAAATTACTCCTCCTCATAGGATCGATAACTTTGGTATTACAAGAATGATCCGCGCCCTTGTAGTATTATCGAGGTTAAAAAAATATTAAAACTTATCATATAGAAACCTACGATCACATGGCCTGTCATTAACGCTGGGGTTCCTCCTCTAAACTTTCTCTAAATCTTCTCCTCTTTTCTCCATGAAGACAATAGAGTATGGATCTCAAAAGGATGACTTAACAAGTATTCTTTCGACTCACTTTAGCTATTATGTTTCCAAATTATACCTAAAATCAAATATGAACAAAAGTAAGTTTCTTAAGAATTTTAAGGTATTAATAACTAAGTGTAATCGATTAATTGTATCAACAATTAGGCACATATTAGTTCTAATTTTATCAAGACGTGATATTGATAAAATGAAAAAACTAGCACATGATATGTTTCTTTCTTATGAAGAAAGTAATTAATCTCATAAATTAAAGTATAGAGATATTTAAATTAACATATGGGTATTTATTAGAGAATAAAATCACTGAACTGACTTAATTATGAGTATCCCACATGGAATATTAGTTATGTGTCTGCATATTTCCTAATTATGATGGTTGTATAATTGATCCTTAGACTTAAGATTACTAAGGTATCTCATGTGATAATTACTATGTTTTAATGCTACTTATAACATGTCCTATTTAAGGTAGCTCTATCGATAGTACTTGGATACAGTATGAACCATATAAAGATAGTTAAGTTAATAAAAGATTTGTCACTCTAAAGTAATTAGAGAGAATGTTTTGTTCTTCTTAATTAGTAATGGTTTAAGGAATTCTCAGGCCATATTGAATTGACATTTGAAAAGGTCTTACTAATTCCTCTCAAAAAGTTGAGTGTTAGTTTACTGCTCTATGAATACTATTAGAAGCTGGATGCGTGAATAGGTTGACATGTCAACAAAGTTTCTAAAGATTTCAACATAACTATTGAATCAGGTACAATTTCACATTTTATGATTCGTGTTCTTTAAGTTATTCAATTATTACATCAATCGAAACTGTAAAAACTATATTTTTTTGTTATACCCATGATTCGATCGCAATTAGTTTCCCTACAAAGAAATGATAACAAGCGAAGATATTTTTAAGTAGGTATGGTGATAGTGGAAGGAACTTCATGAGTTGATAGAGTGAAAAACTACAAGGGAGCAATAAAAGGATCTTTAAGAGGGAACCTATAAAGGGCATGGTTAATCGTCCCAAACATATCTAGGAGTCATACAATGGGAGCCACGAACACTACTACAATTACCACAATATCTACTATGACCACCTCGACTCCTATATTAACCAGTGCCCTCAATAAGCGGGCTCCTTGCAAAATAAAAGCCTGAGCATCTTGTGATAAAGCAAAATTAGTAGTCATCGAGAGGCCATCCCTGACGAAGAGGTAGGGGTTGAAACACGAATCACACAAGCATTTGCTTCAGGAATGTCAAGCCTAACTGTGCATGTGCTAATTCTAAAGTGGAGCGAAGACCACACAAAGAGACTATATTGGACCATATGCTACATTGTGTTTGTTGTTCTTTCTCTCTTAGGGATTGATTATGTTATCCTATGTTTACTATTTAGGTGTTGTGTAAGAATGATTGAATGCCCTATTTAATTGCTTTTATGTAAACCCCTTACTAGAATGTTGAATACAATACGTAATCATTATGTTTGGATTCATTTGTGGCAAATAATGGTGTTAAATTATTAGGATAACGTAATATAAGTTAAATGACTCGAGCTTGCATGGTTATTATATAGATTAATCTGTTTTCTTTATTCGTAATGCAATTGTCCAATTAAATCTAAAGGGTTTATTCTAAGTTGTTCGATAACCAGGTTCAATTAAAGAGCTTGTTTTAATTGAATGGTTTAATTAAAGAGCTTGTTTTAATTGAACATAACCTAAGTAAAGATCAGGGTTAACAAAGCTTGTTGTTAATGGACAATTAATAGTTGCTAAAGGAGGTATGACAATAACAAAACAATGAAATATGATTATTCGTATATAGGCAGAGATTGAACTAAAGACTGAATCCTAACACATTCGTCATTTTTATCACTTTTTGATTGTTTGTTTTAATTTGCATTTGTTAGTTTAATTTCATTTCATTTTTTATTCGAAAATCAACATAACCCCCCCCCCCAATATCCCAAACACTAATTCATTTCATTACAAAAGCTTTTCACACACTCTCTATAGGATCGACCTAGACTCATCACTAGCTAAAGTTTTAAGTCTAGTTATTTTATGTAGTGTTACGACATGCTATGAGGTACAATCAAGAATAATAGAAAATTATTTTGCCTTTTTAATGATCCATATTATAGAACTTCTAACACTATGGGAAAACAGAGAAATCAACTTATTTTAAGTTTTATGACCAAAATAATGATGATGAATTTAACGGTTTTCAATATTTCTGACATGATGTTATATTACTACATCAAATTTAGCAATCATCTCAATCAATCCTAAAAATTACCATTACTATCTTGGTAAAGTTTCTCATTGGATCCTTGAAAAGCCAAATTATATTTAGCAAGACATTTCACAACAAAAACTATTCTTATCAAAACTAGTCTCCAATGTTCTTTCTCCTTTACAATTCCTTATTACAAATCTTTATTAATTGTTTGATTTTTGCTCAATCTTACTCTTAATTCTTTCTAAGTTCTCATATTAGTAATATGCTCAACACTATTCTCATTTTCTTTGAGTCTCTCACTAAGATGCTTCCAATCTCTAAATCCATCATTTCTTAATGCACTTTATTTGCTACTAGATTTGAACAACTTACAACGAAAACAATATATTTTATCTATATGTTTAGAGTGAACCAACCATCTTCTATCGCTAATCTCTCCACTACTCAATTTTCTAGAATAATAAGAATATGAAAAATGATGAGAGGTATTGTCTAAGGGAACACAAGATTCAATACTCTTATAGACTTTTTTCAACAAAAATGTCTCTTATTTTATTACAAGATTATCCAAATTTTTATGGTCATAAATATCCAATATAGCGATTAGTTGCTCATCTGCCCTTAAATTTTCCAAAGTGAATGCATTTGGTACATGGTCCTGCTCACTAAAATTACTAATATCCTCATGAATATGAATCTCATCACTTAAATTTATTTATGCTGTTCAAAATTACCTTAACCTAATTCTTTAGAATTCTCACTGGAGGAGCCTACTCTTTTAACAAAATTATTAATTGCTTCTTTTTAGGATTTTATTAATTGTTCCACTTGTTTTCTTTTTTCTTTCCTTTTTTCACTTCCACATAAATACTTTTTAGGCAATATAATATAAACCAATTATAACATAATTGGACTAAAAAAACAAAAGCACCTGTACATAACTGGAAGAAGTATGCAGGCACAACAAAACATCAATAACGTGACAATATATCAGAAAGATATATCAACGGTATTATATCTAGGACAAAGGAAACAAAATAAAAAGAAAATTTTAATATCCTATATTAAAAATGAAAAAACAAAGAGCAAATTTTTACGATAGAGAAAACCTAATTTATAAAAGTACAAGAATTTAACATATTTATGAGATGATAAACCATTTTCTTAAATGTTATGTAAACCCTTTTCTTAATTTTTATTTTTCTTCTTTCGTTGGTGTTTGTCTCTGACATGAATGTTTTAGCCAATTTATCACTATGTCACTTTCATTATGTTTAATTCTTCTTTAATTAGATCTATAAATATTGTTAATTGATAGTTTCTTTCTAGTTGTAAGTGGAGTTTTGGGTGTATGTACTACAAACTCTTCTAATTTATTTACCTAAAATCATTTATACTCTTCTACATTATTTTCATCATTAATTGAGATGATAATTTATCCAAAGAAAATATCAGATAAAACCATTATAATGTATATAAACTATAATTCATAATTTAATTTAATTTATAATTAAATTTAATAACAATATGAATATATTACCAAATAAAAAAGGAGAAAATGTTAATACATATTTATTAGAAAAATATGAAGAGTTAAAATAAACAACCTAAGAGTAGGAATATCATGTCCACATAAACATTGTCAGACATTGCATGTACGAACAAATGTTTTTTCAATAAGACAAATTAATTATAATGTATTCAAGTATTAGTAAGCTGAAAAATACAAAGAAAAAATCAAAAACTTTACCTTTAAATTATCACTCATAAGTCAAAACTATGAAATCTTTTTCTTCCAATTCTTGAGTTGAAGGATCTTATATTTATATGCTAATGGAAATAAAAAAAATGAGAGGGTAAGAAATATAGTCAAATGCATGAAAGAAATGTATAAATAATCAACATAAAAAAGTTAACGTTAAATTTTGAAGTTGAAGAAACAACAACCTCTTCTACTTCTCTGACATAGCCATTAATTAGGGTCATTATGACTAAAAAAATATTTGATATTATGCATTCATCAGGAATGAGTGTGCATTAAAAAGTCTTGGGATGTTGCTTTAAGAGGGTGAGTCCTGGGTAGGTGCTCTTTCTGCCTTTGTCCAAGTTTAGGACTAGTGATACACTAAAAAGAATTTTTTTTTATGTAACTTGAGGAATTTCAATTTGTTTTAATAATTTGAGATGGCATACTTAGAAGCAATAATATATTTTAACAAATTGATGATTTATGTTAAAAGATTTATCGAAATGATAATGACATCTTTATTTCACAATGAAAATATGCTTTGAAAATTTAAAAAATTTGTATAAAGAAGTCAAACTAATAAGTAGACAATTAGTTGTCAATGAGAAAATTATCTAAAACTGATGGCGATGTCAAAGCAAATGCTACTTTATTTAGAAGTTCAACTGAACGTTTGATTTATCAAATTTGTAACTACAACCAATT
Source organism: Erythroxylum flavicans (assembly GCA_027576715.1). Taxonomy (NCBI): domain Eukaryota; kingdom Viridiplantae; phylum Streptophyta; class Magnoliopsida; order Malpighiales; family Erythroxylaceae; genus Erythroxylum; species Erythroxylum flavicans. The sequence goes on from JANZXP010000008.1 coordinate 30,650,020, forward strand.
TAATGTTTTAAGCAAGCATCCTTTTAAGATTTATATAAGCATTTAACAAGATTAATCTTAAAATAGAAAAGTTTCGCATTTCCTTTCATACAAATAGGTTAGTGGGAGACTCTCTTCCCTTTCTCTAAGAGTAGTGCAAGTATGAATCTCCTTTTCTTTCTTCTTGACTATATTTCCATCCTTTGTTCCTTGCTTTCTCAAATCTTCGTCCCTTTCTCCATTTTTCCTCTTTTCACTGGTGACTCTAGTCACAAGTGCCTTTATCTTTCATGCATTCATGTAATGAAATGCACTACATGTATTCAATCATTACGCTCAATCAATCACATTCACATTCTCTTTCTCATTCACATTTTTCTTCAGACCTAAGTCTAGCATTCAACAAAAGAGTTGAAAACATTTATTTCGTCAAATTCACATACAGTGAGCACTTCCAATAGTTTACATGCATCAGACACCTTAGACATTCAATGTCCGGAATCAGTACATTCACATCACATAATAATTCAATACACAGTTTAACAAACAAATAATCTAAGTGAGACCATCTTAGGTTACTCACAATTTGCTCCAGATAGCTTATTTCCTCAAAGTCCTAACAATGTCTGGATGCAGTCGCTCTAATTGCTTCTCTATAAAATGCCAACATATACATTTACCATTACTACTTTACACATTCTCATGAATACTTAATCATATGCACATGTATATACATCATGTATAATGCGTGTTCAATGACAATCCCGGGTATATTTCCTTAATACACATTTCAAAATCAACTAACAACACCTTTCAATCATTCTTTAATATCTAATACACTTCATTCATCATCAACTAGGTTCATTCAAGATCTCATTAAGCCTAAACACCTCATATGGAAGCAACCTAGCATTGATTGGTTTATAATTCACTCAAAAGACAACTCTTTTTCTCCATAGGTCTGGCAACAATCCTAGTGTCCCTGCCACGATTGTGACAAAAATTTTGGAGCAGGCCACGATTATGGTGCTCCGGCCATGATCATATGGTAAGGCCACAATTGTGACAGAAACTTTATTTTATCAAGCCATGATTGTGGGGTTAGGCCACAATTGCACCCTGCACCTTTTTCCTTCACTAACATGAATTCAACACATATGTCCTAACATCAATTTCACACCAACTTTCCATAATTCATTACCTCTAATACAACTTCATTCCACACTAATTTAACTTCCAATTTGATTGCATTAAACTCTTAAACCCTTAATCATTTGATTCACAATTTTCAACTTAATCTCATCATTCATAAAAATCATTTCTTTTTCTATACTATATCTTATTCATAATGCATCAAACAATTCATTTTTCAATAGATCATCACTTAGGATTCATACTCTCTTCATTTATACCTCAATTTCAGTTTAATTTCGTCCATACACAATTCAAAACCCATGATTATCACAACCACCAAAAATAGAACCTACTCATATACACTTTCATCATCAATTTTTTGTACATTTTCTACTTCATTAACACCTTCATTTTAAGCCTAACTATCACTTTAATTCATTTCAATTCAAGACACCATAGTACACCCTTTTTTTAGCCCTAAACTCATAATTTACCATTCATCAAAACACAAAAGTAAGACATGACTCTATTTACCTCTTTATCCACACACATCATCATCATACTTTAAACTTCCTTTTTCATAATCATTCATCTCTTTATTCATTATCATAATTGTTTTATTAATCAAACAATTTATGAATAACATTAACTCACTACAATTTAGAACATGATCTCTTTATTATTAATACAACCACGTATCACATATAAAATTCATAATCAATTACCAATCTTAAATTTCTCATCATACATGTTTCATTTAACACTTACCATGAAGATTAAAGCATAACTTACTTGATAAGATCTTCAAACTCTTCAAGATATCACTTAACCCTAGCTTTCCTCTCTCACTTGTGCATCATCATTAAAAGATGGTAAGGTTGAGTCTTTAGTGGGAAATGAAAGAGAAGGCAAGATAGAAATAGCAAGTGGAAGATGAGGGCTAGATTTAAAGCTAATCGAAGTTGGTGGATCAAAATCGTGAAAGAGGAGAGGAAGAGAAAGCCACGAAAAAGGTGAAAACAAGAGTCAAAATTGAAAAACTGTTGGGAGAGTGTCTTGTATAGGGAAAAATCGTGAGAGATGAGTGGGGAGGGGCAGTGACACTTGTCACTGCCACATGCCACTCTATCATGGTCCCTTTTGGATCCTTTTTGATAACTAGTCTATTTGTCTCCAATTTCTACTCCAATTGTCTCCCAAATTTCAAGGACACTTGTCAACAAATCCTAAAGTCATTTATCAAAATTTCCATTTCCATTTAACTCTCATTTCCACTACCATAAACCATTTGTCCTGCCACTTGAAATTTTTCCTACTCTAAAAATTACCCAAAATTTAGGAATTTTCTAAATTTCACCAAAATTTCTAAATCAATACCTATACACACTAATTTAATTTTCAATACATATAAACTACAATTCTTTTCAAAAGTCCCATTTATAAATCAATTATACCAAAAAAATGTCAATGAATGCATGTGCAATCATTTTAAGGTGTGCAAACATTACTATGCACATATATGTGTATGTCATATTATGCATGAACCTGAAATGAACTTTATAATTTCTCAATAATCTCTCATGTACAGTATTCTAGGGTTCCAACCCTTAATATGGGGTAACAAGATGTTACAATTCTCCCCTCCTTAAAAAATTTTCATCCTCGAAATTTTTACCTGAGTCATCGAATAGGTGGGGATATTGTTTTTTCCTATGCTCCTCCGTTTCCCAAGTCGCTTCCTCACTCGAGTGGTTCTTCCAAAGGACTTTCACCAATGGAATAACTTGATTTCTTAGTTGTTTAGTTTGACATCCCACTATCTTGATCGGCTCTCCAACATAACTCTAATTACTAGTTATTTCAATCTCCTGAGCTTGCAATACATGCATTGGATCGTATCGATATTTTCTGAGCATACTCATATGAAATACATCGTCTATCTAAGAAATCTCATTTGGTAAGGTCAATTTGTATGCCAATGGTCTAATCCTATCCAGTATCTCATAAGGAATGACGTATTTAGGGCTCAGCTTACCCTTTTTACCAAATCTGAATACTCCTCATTAAGAAAAACCCTCAGAAACACTTTATCTCTTACACTGTATTCGATATCCTTTCGATGCTAGTCCACATAACTCTTTTGTTTATCTTGAGCTTCTTTTATTCTGCTTCAGATCAGTTTCACCTTATCCACTGTATTTTTTATTAGTTCTGGGCCTTCTACTATTCTCAAGCCCTCTTCATCCCAATACAGAGGTGATCGACATTTTCTGCCATACAATGCCTCATAAGGTGCTATTCCGATACTACTATGATAATGGTTATTATATGCAAATTCAATCAAGGCTATATGCTGATCCCATACTCCGTGGAACTCCGATACACATGCTCTAAGCATATCCTCAACAGTCTTGATTGTCCTCTCGCTCTGTCCATCTGTTTAAGGATGAAATGTAGTACCGAAGTTCAACTTCGTACCCATAGCTAACTGTAGACTCTTCCAGAATCTTAAAGTAAACTTGGGATCCCTGTTCGATACAATGAACACCTAAACCCCATGTAGTCTAACTATCTCATCTATATAACTCTGAGCTAACTGGTATAGTGAGCTATTCTCTCTCATTGGTAAGAAATGGGTCGACTAAGTCAATCGGTCCACCATAACCTATATGGCATTGTATTTCCTTAGAGTCTTTGGCAATCTCATTACAAAATCCATGGTAATTCGTTCCCATTTCCATTCTGAAATAGGTAGCGAATGAAGCTTCCCAACTCGAACCTGTTGCTCAGCCTTAATTTGCTGGCACGTTAAACACTTAGCTACACAGTCAACTACTTACCTCTTCATCCCTGGCCACTAGAAATGTTGCTTCAACGTACTATACATCTTGGTGGTACCAGGATGCATAGCATAAGCTACTATATGCACCTCTTCTAAAATTTCATTTCTCAAATTATCAATGTCAGGCACGTATATCCTCTGTTTAAACCACAGTGTTTCATCTCTCAATGCAAACCCATAATTTGGATTCATTGTCAACTTCTCTATAAGTTTTACCATCTCTGGGTCTTTACTCTGTACCTTTCTAATTTTGTAATGCAACTTCAACCTCAGTCTCAGTTTGGCTATCAATGCCTCCTTCTGCTCTAGATTCAACTCTACGTTCAAAGCTCTCAATTGAATCAAGCTCGATAACCTCAATAATTGAATATGAGCTACACTATTATTTGACTTTCTGGTCAATGAATCAGTCACCACATTAGCTTTTCCCGGATGATACTCAATCGTACAGTCTTAGTCTTTTAATAGCTCTATCCATCTCCTTTATCCCATGTTCAATTCTTTTTGACTCAATAGATATCTCAAACTCTTATGATCAATGTATATTTGGAATGTTTCTCTATATAAGTAGTGTCTCCATATCTTAAGAGCAAAAATAACTACAGCAAACTCTAAATCGTGTACCGGATAATTACTCTCGTGAGGCCTTAATTGCCTTGATGCATAGGCTATTACCTCACCATACTACATTAATACATATCTCAATCCATGATGAGAAGCATCACTGTATACTACATATTCTCTAGTTCCCGATGGAATAGTCAACATCAGTGCCAAAGTCAACTGATGTTTCAGTTCCTGAAAGCTTCTCTGACACTTATCACTCCATCTAAAAACCATATTCTTTCTCAGAAGTTTAGTCAGAGGGGATGAGATTAGTGAGAATCCCTCGACAAACCTCGGATAATATCTGGCTAATCCTAGGAAACTTTGGATTCTGATACATTCTTCGGAGCCTCTCACTTCATTACTACTTCTATCTTCTTTGGATCCACTTGTATACCTTGTCCATTTACCACGTGACCCAAAAACACTACTTGACTCAGCCAAAACTCACATTTACTGAATTTAGTAAGTAGTTGTTTATCCCTCATAATCTACAAGATTACTTTCAATTGCTCAGCATGCTCTTGTCTACTCTTTGATTACACAAAGATATCATCGATAAACACAATTATAAAATGATCCAGGTAGGGCTAAAATACCTTATTCATCACTGTCATAAATGCAGATGGGGCATTGGTTAACCCAAACAGCATTAATAAAAACTTATAATGCCTATATCTGCTTCTAAATGCACTCTTTGGTGCGTTAGCCTTTACTATCTTCAACTGATAGTACCCAAACCTCAAGTCCAACTTAGCGAACACCTGAGCTCCCTGCAACTGATCAAGCAGATCATTGACTCTAGGCAACGGGTATTTGTTCTTCACTATTAGTTGATTCAGTTGCCTATAATCTACTGGAACCCCTCCCCGGGCTGGTCACGGGCCCGACGTCCTGCGTGACATCTGACCGCGCTTCCCCCGAGGGAGGGATTCCCCACCAGTGGAACTTAAAACGAATAAATTCATTTAATTTACCTTCGTACAAAAATTGAGATAAATCATTAAAAAAATTCAATAAGTGTTGACCCCAGGAAAAATGCATGATAGGATCGTAAGATAAGCATATACATTAAAATAAAACAATTAGGAACAAAAATTTCAGAAAAATATTTAATACACAATTTAATAGATAACAATGATTTAATTAAAATAGCTAACAAAGAATTTCATATGATTTG
>JANZXP010000008.1:30662381-30672655 GCA_027576715.1 Erythroxylum flavicans
TTAATAGAAAATGAGTTCTATGGTGTTTTGAAATGGGATGAAGAATGAGTGTGGTAAGTTAGAGATGAAATGGAGGTAAAAATGATGAGGAAATTGAAGTAGGAATGAAAGATATGCATAAGATGGGTCATGATAGCTTGTAGGAGGTAGAAATATGAAATTTAACTCGTAACTGTCCGTTAGACGAACTTGATGTCCGTTGGGCGGATCTTCTCGGGTTTGTTTCAGTTCATGTCCCTTTGGAGAGACATTATGTCCATTAGATAGACCTTCTCGGGTTTGTTTCAATTCATGTCCCTTTAGAGAGACATTATGTCCGTTAGACGGACTTTCTCGGGACAGTTTTTAAAATGTGCAAATTTTAACCCTCTAAATGGAAAAAATCTCTCTTCGAGGTCTTCATGGAAGTTGTAGAAACTGAAGTTCTCTTTGAAACGGCACTTGAATGGTCCAAATCCAACATCTCTATCAAAAGTTTTGCGAATTGTTTCATAATGAACTAAAGACATGGAGCTACAATCGTTCCGAAGAAGTCAATTTGTGATTCTGTTGCCGGAATTGGTTTTGGGCTAGAGAGACCCTATGGAAACAACCTTATAGGATGCTACGTTTACGTCTTTGATATTTCGGTTAGTTGAGCTCTGGAAACGGGGTCCGACATGCTTAATGCATGATGAATCACAAAATCATCTTCTATTCGAATGCCCTTTTAACAGCTCCATTTGGGATTACGTTACTGCTAGAAGTTCTTGTTCTAATCCGGGTGTCGCTCTGATAGACATTATACATAGAATCTCAACTCAAAATGCCTGTTCGACATCGAATCTTCATATTCATATCCTTGTACTGGGCACTTGTATCTACATGCTTTAAAGGGAATGCAACCTGAGACGGTTTGCCAATATAGTTTCCTCCAAGAAAGTTTTGATATCCATGATTATCTCTAAAGTCCGGGAACTCATTGTGCTGAAGAACCTTCATTTGACTTGTAGTCCCACTGTACGGGTTTCGCTGCATCTTTAGTTAACTTTGCTGCATTTCCTTTCATCTTGTTTTTCGTATTTTTAATCCTTTACCTTCAGCGGTGAGGTAGATGAGGGTCCTTCGTCTTGTTTTATGACTATATGACTTTCCTTTATATTAATTAATTCCATTTCTTTTTTTAAAAAAAAGATGTTTCATTATATAAGACGTACAACTGATTATAGTTTTTGGTTTTTAAAAACGAAATTGGAATTTGTAGATAGTAATTAGGTTGAAAGAATTGAATGATCTACAAGTACTTAGGTCATTCCTTGTGCTTTCTGACAAAAGGCAGTCCCCGACCAGAAAGTGTTTTCGGTGCACTAAAGCCAGGGATAAATGTGCTTTCCCCCCAACAAAGATGCTGCCCTAACGAGGCCTGAAATTTTGGTTATACTTTGCTACGAATCGATTATATAAACCAAATGTGGGGAAGGGTGTATTTATTTTAGACTATAAAGTAGGAAAATTTATTCGTAGCAATTATTTCACCGGTAAAGTCGAGGCGTGAAAGCAAACGGTGATTGAGGAGGCAAGTGGCATTGGGAGGGACCCATGATATAACAAAACAATGGCTGCATAAAATCTGTCGGAAGGAAGGGAAGGCCAGGCTGTTTTCCACATTGGCTAGGCTACTTCAGCCCCTCAACTGCAAATATGGTAGGAGACTTTTACAAGAAAAAATTAAGGGCCCCTACTGCCTACTGCTCACGGGTCATCCCGCAACAAAAACGCTCTAGAATTGGTGGTAAGAGTTATATTATTCGTTCCAGTAATCAAATATATATAATACGTGCATAAGCTAAATTGCATTGCTTATAAAAGTTAAAAATATCTATTTAGAGTCACTTTTCATGACATGACATTGTTAAATTCGGACATTGCCTTTATTGGCCGCTTTATGGTTTATAATGCCAACATAAACTACGAGTTCAAACTGCCCCAACTGCCTACGAAAGGAACAAAAGCCGACTCCTACATAAACAGACATAAAAATAATAATAGTAATAATTTTATATGTAGAAAGGAGACAGGGAGAATGGTCAACTCCACTTAAATGGTCAATTCCAATCAGTTCATGAAAATGCCCCCAAAATCAATCCAACAATCCTAAATTTCCCACCTTTAAAAATCGCCTTCCAAGTTGCGAACTTGATAAACAAAATATCAAACACGAAAAAAAATTTAATAAACGTCAAATAATTGAATAAAGAAAAAGAACACATTGACCACTATATCCCCCAATCTCAAAGAGTGCACTGTAACATTAGTTACTTACGCTCCCCGTGCTCGCTTTGAGCTGTAATCAACGACTAACCACCACGTCTTTCTTTAATTATTTTATTTGCAATTCTCGTCCATTCTCTTTGTTGCAACGAGGACATCTAGGGTGTAACTGCACTAGGTGGGGTCCTGGACTCGGGAGGAGGCGTATGACCGTCTGATCCTTTAGATGGATCATCCGACGACTGGCGTAACCCATCATCAGTCTCTCCTCTATTGATATCATCAATCATTCTCACAACCTCCTGCATGGCTGGTCTTTGATCAGGCACCGTTGACACACACGTCATAGCTATTTGCAACAACTGGACCATCTCTTCCTCAATGTTATGGTGCCTCATCAACTCCACATCGAAGACCTCAGCCGTCCATTCCTCGCGAACCACCGACTGAACCCACCTAGGAAGGTCAATGCCTTGGTCACCCAATGATGCCTGATTTGGTGCTTTCCCTGTCAAGAGTTCTAAGAGCAATACCCCAAAACTGTAAACGTCGGATTTGAATGTGGCCTTGCGGTTCTCCACAACTTCTGGAGCTCGATATCCGGCCACACGGCTGGCCGGCATGGAGCTTCCGAAGAGCGGGTTCAGACCAAAGTCGGACAAGGCTGCGTCATGGTCAGGGCGGAGAAGGACATTGGAGGATTTAATGTTGCCATGCACCACTTTGCCTCCAAGGTGGAGGTGGGCTAGCCCTCTGGCCGCACTTGCTGCTATTCTAATCCGCTTGTCCCAATCCAGCGGTGTGTGACCTGATCCCCTACTACCTATGATTCATTATTACAGTGTTAATTCCTACCTTAAACATATGATTTTGGTTATCAAATTTCACAAGCATAAAAAGGAAAATACATTTCATGCCAAGTGGCCAAACCCTGAGATGAACTTAAATGGTCTTCTTCCTAAATATAGCCAGAGTTATAGCAATTACAGTGAAAATAAAATTTATTTAGGAAAAAATTGTGAAAGCATGCACGGGCTATATATATATGAGCGGTCAATAGGATCCTTTAAATGAATGGTCAACAACAGTCTTAAAAGAGAAATTGTGGGAGTCCACTCCACTGGCCTTAACAGAGCTTTTGCAGGTTAGTGAAACACAGCTCATGAAGAATACACTGAATTCAAAAAAGGTTCCTATTTCTAGGGTACAATTAAAGCAAATTTACTCTTCTCTTTACAGTCTCGAAACACAATGATGAAATCAACTAAGTAGGCGATGGTGCAAATGATAGGGTTTGAGCAAAAGTAGAGAAAGAACGAAACAATTAAGAAAAGAAAGGAAACACACAACCAATACCAGACAGCCACAGCCAGTTTGGCGTGGTTGCCACTCTAAGAATGTTCAGCAAATTTCCCGGTATTATTATTATTATTCAACCTATCTATCCAGAAATAAATCTTCTTGTATTATTATATGATGATGCTACATTGTTTACATGTGAAACTAACTATAATAATAAAAATGAGAGAACCTGGAATTCAGACAACAACGAATTAGCCCAAGTATGCCAGCACATGGTTGATTATAAACAATTTAGAAATTGAGAAATTAATTTGAGCAGATGAAGATTGGAAAAAAAAAAAGCCAAAAAGAAACGAGAAGTGAAGGAATCAGAAACCTTACCGTGAAGAATAGCAGACAAGCTACCAGCAGCCATGTAATCGTATACGAGCAATTTCTCATCCTTGGAATAGTAAAAAGCTCTCAAAGCAACCACATTGTCATGCTTAATCTTTCCCAAAACCTCCATTTGCATCTCAAACTCACGCTTCGTCACCACAACGTCCTTGAGCCTCTTAACCACCACGGTGGTGCCTTCCTCAAGCACCGCCTTGTACGATGTCCCAACGCTTCCTTTACCCAAGACCTCTGCAGATGCCCTAAGCAAATCTTCCAAATCAAAGCTATAAACCCCTCCTTCGAAGAACACAAGTTTGTTCCTTTCCGCCTCCGCAGACCCACCTGTAATATCGTCCTTCGAAGACGACGTCCCTGCCTCCGCCTGCGCCGCCCTTGTCCCGACGGGCGGTTTCGGAGGCTTCGCCGGCTGTCTGCGACGTTTTCTCCTCAAACACAACAGTAACAGTAGTAGAAGTAGCAGAGCTGCTAAAGCTGAACCAACTGCAATCAAAACAATGGCGGTTGTTGAAAGCTTCTTGGATTTCTTATGGCTAGGGATCGCTGGTGGAAACTCTGACGGTGATGGGGCTGGAGACGGGAAAAATGGGCTGCACGGGGGCAATGGTCCGCCACAGAGATCTATGTTCCCGGCGAATGAGGACGCCGGGAACTTGCCTAGAACCTTGGGGATAGACCCGTTTAGATTGTTGTAGGAGACATTGAAGCTTGTCAAATTAGGAGGATCTAGACTCGGCAAATCACCAGAGAAATGATTCTTCTGTAGAAAAAGTCGAGTCAAGCGGGTCAAATTGTTAACAGAGAAAGGGATAGAGCCAGTGAAATTGTTGGAGGAAAGATCAAGACGGGTTAAACGAGTTAACCGAGTCACACTCGGAGGGAAGTTGCCAGAGAGCTCGTTGTCTTGGAGGAAGAGGCTACGGAGAAACGTTAGGTTGGAGAAATCGGAGGGGATTTCCCCGAACAGACGGTTGGAACGGAGACTCAGAACACGGAGCTGGGAGAGCCTGCCTAGCGTGTTGGCCGGAATAGGTCCGACGAAGCCAACTCCGGGAAGGCGGAGAATGACAACGGAGGAGTTCGTTGAATCGCAAGTGACGCCCACCCAGGTACAAGCTGACTGAGATGAGTTCCATTGAAGGCGATTAGAGTGAGGGAGTTGAGAGAGGAAGGCAAGAAGGGCTTGCTTGTCTTGTACGGGCTCTGATCGAACTCCAACAACATTATTATCGAGACCCATTACTAACACAAGCAGAAGAAGAAGCTTAACAAAGAAATCAAAAGGGAGACCCATTAAACAAGGCAACAGAGGGCAACAGATATTTAGACTTCTAATTTCTAAAGGGTGATATTGTTTCTGATGGGAGGCTTCTGACGCCTGTTTCCACAAAAACCAGAGCCCCCCGTAGCCATAAGAGATACAGAAAATAAGGAGTAACAGTAAGAGTGTTGTTATAGAAGGACTGAGGGGTGGGGAGTTTTGTCGAAGAGTATCACGAGGACACAAAAGCAACAAAAAGCTGGAGAGGAGGAGACACACACACCAGTAGCAAACGTTTTTTCACTGCGTTTGGTTTTTATTGTTTCGAAAATAGTTTTAAGGACATTGGCGGAATAAGGCGCGTGGTGTTGGTTATTGGAAAACGGTGGGCCTCATTCGTATCTGCTTTTAGTAAAGTCGAAGAGACGTTAGAGAATTGATTTAGAAACGCTTCTTCTCCATAGCGCGTGCGATAATGTTGTGGTAGTGAAACGGATTCGACCCATGGACATGAGGCTACGACAGAGTCCAATACGGCAAGTTCTTTAAATATGTAGCGAGAAAGGGGGCGGGGAGTGACATAAACTAGATATATGATGTGGGATATTGTTTCCGCCTCTCGTTTGGAGACGGGTATGATGCAGGCTAGGAGTTAAATCAAATGGACCCAGGTAAGGTGGTCTGATGAGTCTCTCCGTTACTCGATGGATAGATGGTCAAGGTAAAACCGTTGTATAAGAATTTTCTTTACTGTTGAAATGTGGATATCATCAATGTCTATATGTGTGGGTGTGGGCAATTATATGCACGTGGCAAAAAGGCATACTCTCTCTTCATCAGTTTGTTTATGTGTATGTGTGGGCAATTCCTTGCACGTGGCAAAAGGGCATACTGTCTCTTCGCCGAAACACAGGTGGCAAGCGGCAACATTGGGGGAGCTGAGGGAGTGACTCTGTCTAGTTGGCTCTCCATTTGGCGTTAACTTCTTTTAATTACCTTTTGAGCTGTATATTTATTTTGTTTTATGGGTTGGATTCTGCATGATTTTTATTCTTTTCATGTCTGGATGTGCCTTAATTTAATAATCTATAATGATTTTATCTACCTGTAAGGTAAAGAATGATAACTGACACTATCAGGCCAAATACGTTAATACAACGGCCAAGATCCTTCTTGCGATAATCACTAAATTGAAAAGTGCTCAACTAAACAGATATATGAATACTAAACCTGAATATGGGGACAGAAGCAAATTGTGCCTTCATTAAGCGAAGGATGCAAAACAGAAGTTTTGGCTCCTATTATTACATACACTGGTAACAAAGTCCACTATAAATAAACAGGTTTAAGGCATGGGAAAAGATTGCAAGGCCAACTTGTATTATAGAGGAGATTGTTAGTCTAAAGGTTCCTTGTTTTTTCAATGTATATTTATCACATGGGAACGAAGCCTCATGATTGATGATTCCTTGTTGCATTCTGTGGTAAACATGTTGCCTCTCATTTTTGTTTTTGATGTACAAAGTAACGTGAAAGTTAGTTGAAGCACGGAGAGTGGTAGTAAGTCATGGGTCCTGCACAAACAACACTAGAGACGTTTCAAAAGTTCATGTAGGGAACTAGTAATGGTGCTTCTGGATTTTGACCTCTCATCTCATGGCTCCTTTTCCTGAATTTCAAGTCTACAATTTTTAGGAAAAATAACGTTTTGTTTTGTTTTGTTTTTTTAATTAATTGCTAATCTTATTTTAGTAGTAAGATAACTGCATTGTTTCGATTAAGCTTTAGTGGAATTCGATTAATTTCTTGAACTAATTACCAATTCCAACTGAACTAATAAAACCGCTCTTTCCTCATCCTTAAAATCTTGACGCCGTAAGAACACGATAAATAAACTCTCCTTATCAGTAACGAAATAAGCGAAACTGTGCATAGCTTTTCTGTTATTGTAAGTTACCAAATATTTTGCGCAACTACTAAAGTTCTTATATTCAATGATGTAATTTAAAATAAGGAACAACCTGATTCCGCCATTAATTTGAATGAGATAACGTTCAATGTGTATTTATCTCTTCAAACTTGTAGGGTTACTTTCAAAGGATGCATAGTCAAAACAAAATGATCAAAAAAGTCCAACATCTGCACTTGGTAGTTGACAAATGACAATTAAGCCCGTTGCCATGGCTTAAACACATAAACATTACGTTTCAATTATCCAGATTTCGGTTTCATTCTTTGCCTACCGAAACAGGATAGGCAAGTCAAAACTGAAAAGCATATTTACCTTGCTTGGTCTCGTAAGTGTATCTCCTTCCGTGTTTGAAATTGAAAAAGTTACTGAATTCTGGTGGACTTTGTGACCATCTAGTTTACAATTAGTATTGTTGTTGAAAAGTGAGAATAGAATATACAAAAAAACTTCAATAGCATTTCAAGTTTCAATCATTCAAAGAAGAGATTAAAAAATTAGATATTGTTACTGATAATGTAGGCTCTACCCAGTGCAAGAGTCGGTTCAAATTTTTATACCTTAGATAGTTAAATATTTCTTTAGATTTCAAACTCTATAGAAGGGAAGTTCCTTTAGGCTCTTCTCATATTAAGTATACCCTTAACTTTGAATCGTATTCAAGGTCGTTCTTAACATTTTATAGGCTTTGGACGAAGTTAAAAAAAAAGGGCCTTAATAAATCGACACTATACAAATATACAGACTTTAAATATGCAGCAATCGACCAACAACATTAGACTACAAAATACTAAGGCTTTATTTGGTTATAGGGTTAGTAATGGAATGAGATAGAACGTAACACACTTCCATCGTTTAGTTGAGGATTTCATAATGAAATGGAGGGTTTCATATTACGTTCCATTTCATCATAAACAGTAAAAATAAGACATCTCCGATTTGGGAGGTTTAGGATGGAACGTAAACTAATAAATACATAGTACCTAATATACCCTCAATAATTTTTCTTAATATCAATTATTTTTCCTAACCCTAACCCCTTTTCCTCATACTCATCTATCGCAGTCCACAAAAATTGTATATAATTAAAAATATTTTTATATTACTTCTCCTTATCCTAATAATAATATTTTTATATTATTAACAATAAATTGGATATAATTAATAATATTTTTATATTATTTCTCCTTACCCTAATAATAAAATTTTATATTATTAATAATAAATTGTATATATTTAATAATAAAATAAAAAATTTAATAAAATTTTTATTAATGAAAAATAGAAAATATATAAAAATTATTCTTTAATTGTTTGTATATATTTCTATATAAATAAATAATTTTTAAATACAAATCACATCTAATAGAATAAAATTTATTAAATAATTAATAATAAATTGTATATAATTAATAATAAAATAATTAAAATAGAAAATATATAAAAAATTATTTGTCACGTTCATAATCGTGACTTTTTAATTGGACATGATTTCTGTTTTAAAATCATAGCGTTAAACCTTTTCAAACAACCATTTTAATATCAGGGGTATGATAGTCATTTATTATACATTCCATTCCATTCTATCCATCTTTCAAACAACATTTTACAACATTACATTATGAACCCTTCCATCCTTCCCAAATAACTTTTCATTATATTACATTCCATTCTATTATAAACCGTTCCGTTTTGTTCCATTCTATTCTATTAATTAACATCCAACCAAATAGGCGTTAAGATGTAACAATATTCAAACTTTTCAATATCTAAGAAACCCAACAAATGACTTGTGATAATTAAAATTTACAAATTTGAGATAACAAATTTAAAAGTTTTTTAACTTTTTAAAAAATATTTCAATTTAGATTCAATTTTTCTAAAATTTTTAATTTAATAATTAACCTTTCAAAATTAGTAGAAATTAAGTTGAAATGTTGTTTTTGCTAATGTGTTTAATAGATGGACAACCACGTAGAATTTGATGGACTCATTACATTACTAAAAATAATATTTTGGCCTAATTTATACAAATTTTAAAAAATTAGTTATTAAACTAAAAATTCTAAAAATTTTATTACTAAATTAAAAAATTAGAAGTTAAGGCGGATTTTAATTTGTTATCCCTACTAATTTTTATGTCTAGTTCTTATATTTTTCAAAAAGTAACAATAAATTATCTTAAAATTATTATCATTAATCTTTTTTTACGTAATAGTAGTTATTTATTTGTCTCATTCTGGTGGCTCATGCATGCATAGTTGGTTAGTATTAAACATACGTTAAAGTACATTTATTAAAATATAAAATATATATGTTTTCTGCTGATGGGACTCTCGTGACGTTACTTTTGTTCAATCACCATTACAAGTTTCCTATTAGCTTAGTGGTTATAATGAAAATATGACAACAGAGTTTACACCACCAACTAAAACACATTTGGCCTCATAATATTTGTTTGAGTCAAGCCCTCAAACGTGTTCCTATAGCCAACAGAAACTGCATAGATAATTCTCCTTACATCTTTGCACGTAATGCTGGTTTTGTCAGAGATTCGGTCTCATTGTTAACACCTCTGGACGACTGCTTCTTCCATCGTTCCAGGAATGTGAAGACGACTTTATGCGCTTCATCAAAGTGGGGACGTAAGGCGTATTTTGTATCCTCAATCCACTCTCGAACTTTATTGTGTGGGCCTAGAAGTCCATTGAGATCCTTCCCGTCCAGAACCTAATAGAATTATGCATGAATTCCGAATTCATTAGTATACATTATTAGTATACAAGTTATTCTTTGCATTAGTTGATGATCTCTGAGTCTGTTATGCCGAAGGCTGTAGAAGTAAAAAAAAATAATAATAAAGTTTTCTTCAATGTGAAAAAGAAAAAAAGGCTTTCTCCAATGTGCAACTTCTTGAAGTTGATGCAGATGAAAGTTGTCTCAATTAACTTTACACACCTCAAGCTGCATTATCTCACATGCTAGGCTTAGGTCTGCAATCGACGGCTGATTGCTACCCAGCAAAAATTTCCCACTTCCCTTGAGCCAAAAGGACTCTACCTTTGACAAGGAATAGGACAACAGTTTCCTAGCTTC